>CAUYUJ010000636.1:130000-152500 GCA_963575745.1 Prorocentrum cordatum
AAAGGCACTTTCTCCTTGCACAGTCGAATCCCGATGACACGAGTGCCTCCCAGCACGCTAGAGCCGCACGTGCTGCGGCGTAGGAAGGTCCCCAAGTTTGCCGACGGCCAAGCCGAGCCTGGGCAGCCTTCTGCCGCCTGCAGCCGGCTGGGGTGGGTCGTTGTCTGTCTCCTCTGGTCTTTGCTCGGTCCCTGCCGCTTCTTCCGGCCCCCCCGCGTTCGCCCTCGGGCTCCTCGGCGGGTCCCTCATCGGGGCTCCGACTTGCGGCATTTGGGCGTGAAGCACGACATGCCCGTGCTCGTCATCCCGCTGCGCACGGACATCCATAGGTCGGCGATCCCCTTGCGCCACCGCTCTCAGGACAGCTCGTCTACTCGGCTGGACGCTTCATGTGCACGGCGTTCGAAGTAGCTTGCTGGCTTCACGATTAAGTCATTGAACATGTCATCGTACCGATGCGTCCACAAAAAATCGCTGTCCAAGCGGCGCGATGACCAGCTGCAAGGGCGAGGCGAGGGTCCCGCCGGCACTGCGGGCGTCGGCGGCCACGCCGTCGGGCCCGCAGCGGGGGGCGTCAGCGTCCACACGGCCGCTGCAGTCCACGCCGGCAGGGACGGGCGCGAGGATCGGGCCGCGTGGCTCGGCTACGCGTGAGGAGCGGCCCTTCGCCAGAGTGGCCTCTGGTGCTGGCCCACAGGGGTCCCCCCGGGCACTGGCCTGAGCGCCTGGATCCGGCTTCCCCGCGGCCCCCTGAGCTTGGCATCGCTCGGACGTGTGCATTTTCCCTTCGGCGAGGTCCATCGAGGAGCATCCTTGATCATTTGGCGAAAAAACCACGCACGAAACCGAAAAAGACACAGGGAATGGACGTCCGAGCGATGGCCAGTGAGGCCACGCACCAAAGTCCACGCTTGCCTGGAGCCACTCCTTGCGTGTCGACGACAGACTGGGTGCTGTTACGCCCGGGTGCGGGTGGCGATCTGCGCCGTCGGGGCCCAGGGGTCGCCACGTGGCGCCAGAGGTTTGATGCGCCCTCGCTGGGGGCGCGGCAGAGATCGCCGTCGAGGTCCTCGCCCCCCCCCCAGGCGCGGATTGCCAACCGGCCTCCCGCCCCGCGGAGCGGAGCTACACGTCTTCCGCTCGCAGGACAGAGCGTGTCGCCGGGGCCGCCGCTGCGACACGCTATCCAAAAGTTCCTGGCCGCAGGTCCCGCGAAGCCCGAAGGGAGCAGCATAATATATGATGCGGGGCCGAGCGTTCACGTCCCCCCCCAGATAGGATGGGTCCCATGGCCCCACGCCCCCACCCAGATGGAATGGTGCTGGGGGGGGACGACGACGACGACGACGACGACGACGACGACGACGACGACGACGACGACGACGACGACAGCGACGACGACGACGACGACGACGACGACGCCGACGCCGACGCCGACGCCGACGCCGACGCCGACGCCGACGCCGACGCCGCCGACGCCGACGCCGATGCCGACGACGACGACGACGACGACGACGACGACGACGACGACGACGACGACGACGCCGACGCCGACGCCGACGCCGACGCCGACGCCGACGCCGACGCCGACGCCGCCGCCGCCGCCGCCGACGACGACGACGACGACGACGACGCCGACGCCGACGACGCCGACGCCGACGCCGACGACGACGATGGCACCGCACATGGGGAGAGGTGGGCACCAGCACCCCCCGGCACCCCATGCACACAGGGGGGTGGGGGGGACCACGCCACGCCCACAAGGCCCGAATGCATCAGCATGATGGGGGGGACGCGGAGTCGTAGGTCATATATCCCCACCTAGGGGGGTAAGTTGCCAGTGGGGTCAAGGCCATGCCAGTGGGGATGGCGATCGACTAGACGATGCTCGCCCCCTTGCCCTCGTCGCCGCCGCCGCCGTCGTCGTCGTGGTGTCGCTCGTCTTGGTCGGTGCCGCGCCGCATTGTGCTCCCCCGCCCTAGATGTGCTGTGCCATCCTGCGAAGCCTGTATTCAAAGCCTCTTCCTCCTCCTCCTCCACGTTCTCCCCGTCCTCCTCCCCATCCTCCTTCCCGTCCTCCTCTTTCTCCTCCTCCTCCTCCTTCTCCTCCTCTTCCCGTCTTCCTCTTCCTCGACCCCGCCCTCCTCGCCCTCCTCTCCGCCCTCCGCCATTCAAAGAGCTGGCGGTGGGCGGGGGGGTTGGCCCCAGCGAAGGCGCCATTGACGCGCGGGAGCTGAAGGCGGCCCTGAGAGCCCTGGGCTTCGAGGCGCGCTGCTCGCGGGGATGGGCTCCCGTGCGCTCGCCCGCGCGCGGCCTTGAGCGCCAGCTCGCGCCCGTGCGTGCGCGACGTTGCACGACTGCGTGCCCGCGCGGCGTGCTTGGCGTGGGGGCGCGGATGCGCACGTGCTCGCCTGCGCGAGTGATGGCGCGCGCACGCGCGCCCGTGCGTGCATTACCCGGTGCCGTCTGGATCCGAAGCGCGAGAAGCTCGCGAGCTGCAGTGCGCACCGCTGCCTAGGGCAGCGACTACACACGCAGTATGCTCGGAGTCCGCTCGCGGCCAGTCGGTCGGCCAGGTGCCTTCTGCATTCTGTGGGCACGAGCGCGCCGGCGGCCCCTGCGGCGCAGGCAGTGCAGGTCTTATCGGGAGCGCCCTGCCGCGTCCCGTGAAGTCCGAGGCTTCGATCGGCGTCAGCTCCATCGGCTCTGGCGGATCTCTGCAGACCAGCCTCCCACTGTGGGCAGGGGAACCACCATGCAGAAGCTGCGAAACATGCACAAAGGGCCGCCCCAGTAGCTCGCAGTTTTGTTTTGCGTCGGTTGTTGTTCAGATTTCAATGTGCAATCGCTTTGCTCGTCGGTTTCTGGTGGTTGTTTCTTCTTGTTATGCCGCGTCTTTGTTGCAAGCATGCGTGACTGACCTGCCCGATTAGCCCGAGGTATGAAATATCCCCCATAGTTACAGGTTTGCACCTCTTTGGTTACGTGGACCAGCACTCCCCAGGCGCGTGTACCATTGAGTGGTCAGCGTGGCAGGACTCTTCCCATCGTGTGGGATATGTGCATTCGGATTGGTATCCACGTTTCTTCCCCGCGCCCGATTAATCATAGTTTTCAGTGCCATTGTGAGTGCTCTGTGTGGAAGTTTGTTGTTGAGCTTCTGGAGGCGTGCGAGTGTCTCTCCCTGTAAGGTTTCACCTTGTTTTCTCGCCCTCTCGGGTAGGCGTTATCAATTACGTCCTCCTGCGGCTATTGGCCCGAAGCCGGTCATGTCGGAGAGTGCATGAGCAAAGAGGGACACGGAGGGGGAGATAGAGCTTGGAACGTGTAAGGGCGGGAGGGGGGAGTGGAGGAAGGGAGAGGGAGAGAGAGGGAGGAAGCAAGGGGGGATGGAGGGCACATTGGGAAGAAAGAGACAAGTGTCGAATTGAGCGAAGGCGAAGGGCAGGGCAAGGCATCAGTAAACAGTTGTAGTTCCATCGAGATGCAGCGTGAGCCGTTCAGGTCAAGAAAGAAGACGTTCGACGAATGTTGTCGGACATCGGCAAGGACGTTTCTGCGGTATGTCTGCCGCCGCTCACACATTTAGGGGGGCAGATGCGCACCCTACCCCTACCCCCCAGGATTTCTGAGGGGGAGGGTGGGGTTCACTTCGTTCGGGAGCTCCCGAGCAAAGTGAACCCCACCCTCCCCCTCAGAAATCCTGGGGGGTAGGGGTAGGGTGCGCATCTGCCCCCCTAACACTGTATCGGAGATTCGCTGTGGCCAGCCAGAGAGATTCATGACTTCACGTCGACCATTCGCATGTCTGCCTCCCGCCTCGGCCAGATGGCACCGACACGCCCTCTCACGCACGGGCGCGCACGCCCGCCCCCCCAAAGTGTGATGTGCTGCTCGCTCAGCGTTCTGACATTAAGATTAAGCCGGGCCTGTCCCTCCACCAGGGGGGACGTCCAAGAATAGTCAAAAAATAGTCTGGGGACGAGTTTTCGACAATGTTTTAGCATTTTTGGTGCATGTTTTGACTATTTTCTATGCTTCGTCCAAAATCCGCCCGTAGGGGGATATGCCCGACCTAACATTAAGATCTTGCGACCAGCCTGCAGCACAAGTGTGGGACGAACACGCAGATGCGCCCGGGGTGCAAAGCTGACAAGTTGTGGTATCCGCGGTTGACAACGTTCACAGAACAGCGCTTGCAATTAGGAGTCATTGCTTGCCTGCCGAAGGAGTTGGTTGGGTCCAGCGAGGTTTCGGCACGTGACCACCTCGTTGCCGATTTATTGCCGCCTCGTCCGACGGGTGAGCCTGGCGGGGGTTCGCAGCGTTGCCGCCTCGTTGCCGCCTCCTGCGGCGAGGTTTCGCCACGTTGCAGCTCGTTGCCGCCTCGTTGCCGCCTCGCTGGTGCTTCGTGCGCCGGGTGGGTCTGGCGAGGTTTCGCCACGTTGCCGCCTCGTTGCCGCCTCGCGTGCTGAGTGGGTCTGGCGGGGTTTCGCCACGTCACCGCCCGCTGCCGCCTCGTTGCCGCCCTGTGGCTGCCTCGTGCGCCGGGTGGGTCCAGCGAGGTTTCGCCAAGTGACCGCCTCGTTCCCAACGTCTTTACGCCTCGCTCCCGACTGATTGCCGCCTCGTGCCACGTTCCCGCCTCTTGCGGCGAGGTCTCGCCACGTTGCCGCCTCGGTGCGGCCTCGATGCCGCCTCGTGCGGGTCTGGCGGGGTGTCGCCGCGTCGCCGCCTCGTTGCCGCCCAGCGCCTTGGGTGAGTGCGGCGGGGGTTCGGCACGTTGCCGCCCGTTGCCGCCTCGTTGCCGCCTCATGCCCTGGGTGCGTCCGGCGGATTTTTTCGCCACGTTGCCGTCTCGTTGCCGCCTCGTGCGCCGACTGCATCCGATGAGGTTTCGCCACGTTGCCGCCTCGTTTCGCCTCGTTGCCGCCTCGTGCGCCGGGTGGGTCCAACGAGGTTTCGCCGTTTTGCCGACCGTTGCCGCCTCGTTGCCACCTCGTGCCTTGGTTGGGTCTGGCGAGTTTTCGCCACGTTAGCGCCTCGTTGCCGCTTCATTGCCGCTTCGTTGCCGCCTCGTGCCCTGGGTGGATCTGGCGTTGTTTCGCCACGTCGCCGTCAGTTGCCGCCTCGTTGTCGCCTCGTTGCCGCCTCGTTCCCGATTTGTTGCCGCCTCATTTCCGCCTCGTTGCCGCCTCGTGCGACGGGTGGGTCTGGCGAGGTTTCGCCACGTTGCTGCCTCGTTGCCGCCTCATGCGCTGGGTGGGTCTGGCGAGGCTTTTGCCACGTCGCCGCCCGTTGCCGCCTCGTTGCCGCTCCGTGCGCTGGTTGGGTCCAGCGAGGTGTCGCCACGTTGCCGCTCGTTGCCGCCTCGTTGCCGCTTCGTTGCCGCCTCGTGCGCTGGGTGAGTCTGGCGGGTTTTTTCGCCACGTTGCCGATTATTGCCGCCTGTTGCCGCCTCATTGGTGCTTCGTGCGCTGCATGGGTCCTGCGAGGTTTCGCCACGTTGCCGCCTCGCTGCCGCCTCGTACGCTGGGTGTGTCCAGCGAAGTTTCGCCACGTTGCAGCTCGTTGCCGCTTCATTCTCCTTTCTAAAAGACTAATAGATTCTACCCCCCCCCCTCCCCCCCGGACTTATCGGGACCCCCGCGCGTGCTGCAAATTACATATGATTCTGACCACATGTCCATCCTAAATATGAATTCATACTATCCCAGCCAAGCCGGGTTCACCCCCCTTGCGGTTCCCTTGTAAAAAAACAATATGCGGTGACATGTTTTGTTCTAACATAGCACCTTTTTCACGAATCCCTTGCAAAAAATGGGACGAAGTGCACACGCGCGCGTCGTCGCGCGCGCATGCCGAAATCCTTCAAAAACCTTCGGTGCCGGAAGGATTTCGCAATCGAGTTTCCGACAAACATACAAAAACACAGGGTTTCGCAACACTGATTTGCTAAAAAAACTTCCGCGCGAGCTCTTGCGAAATCTTAAGACAACCATGGGTTTTCAAGATTTTCACAAAATGCTACCACACGGGCTTCGCGCGCGCGCATGTCGAAGTCTGTCGAACGCCCTTGCGCGTGTGCCGTCGCGAGAATCCTCTGCAAAAAATGGGACGAAGTGCAGACGCGCGCGTCGTCGCGGGCGTATGCCGAAATCCTTCAAAACCCATCGGTTTCGGAAGGATTTTCAAAATCGTGCGTCCAAAAAACCTACAAGAACCCAAGGTTTCGCAACACGGATTTTCAACAAAAGCGTGCGCGCGCGCTCTTGCGTCGTCGTCGTCGTCGTCCTCCCTCCTCCCTCGTCGTCGTCGTCGTCGTCGCCGTCGTCGTCTTCTGTCTTTCCTCGTCGTCGTTGTCGTCGTCTTGGCGTCGTCGTCGTTTCCGTCGTCGTTGTCGCCGTGGTCGTCCTTCCTCCCTCGTTGTCTTCGTCGGCGTCTCGTCGTTGTCCCTCCTATTTCGTCGCCGTCGTCGTCGTCGTCGTCGTCGTCGGTCTTCACTCCTCCCTCGTCGTTATCCTCCTCCCTCGTCGTCGTCGTCCGTCGTCGGCGTCTCGTCGTCGTCCTTTCATTTCGTCGCCGTCGTCGTCGTCTTCGTCGTCGTTGTCATCGTCGTCGTCTTCCCTCCTCCCTCGTCGTTGTCGTCGTCGGCGTCGCCGTCCTTCCTCCTTCTTCGTCGTTGGCGTCGTCGCCGTCTTCCCTCCTCCATCGTCGTTGTCGTCGTTGTCGCCGTCGTCGTTTTTTCTCCTCCCTCGTCGTCGTCTCCGTTGGCGACGTCGTCGTCGTCTTCGTCGTCGTCGTCGGCGTCGTTGTCGTCGTCGTCGGTGTCGTCGTCGTCGTTGTCGCCGTCGAAAACATTGGAGACGTCGTCGGTGTCGTCGCAGTCGCTGTCGGCGGCGCCGTCGTCGTCGATGTCGCTGTCGTCGTCGGCATCGGTGTCGTGGCCAAGTGCCATGTGGTACCTACCGTCACGGTCTTGTCTGAAGAGGTCTTGCGACCAAGTTGCGGGTGGGAGGGTGGGATGTTTGCACGAGCAGTGGAGAGGACAGCTTCAAGACGGTCAAGATTAGTTGCCGCCTGTAGATTCTCCTTTCTAAAAAACTAATAGATTCTACCCCCCCCCCCCGGACTTATCGGTTACCCCGCGCGTGCTGTAAATCATATATGATTCTGACCACATGTCCATCCTAAATATGAATTCATACCATCCCAGCCAAGCCGGGTTCCCCCCCCCTGCGGTTCCCTGTCAAATAACACTATGCGGGGACATTTTTCTTTCTAACATAACACTTTTTCACGAATCCCTTGCAAAAAATGGGACGAAGTGCACACGCGCGCGTCGTCGCGCGCGCATGCCGAAATCCTTCAAAAACCTTCGGTGCCGGAAGGATTTCGCAATCGAGTTTCCGAAAAACATACAAAAACACATGGTTTCGCAACACTGGTTTGCTAAAAAACTTCCGCGCGAGCTCTTGCGAAATCTTAAGAAAACCATAGGTTTTTTTTCAAGATTTTCACAAAATGCTACCAAACGGGCTTCGCGCGCGCGCATGTCGAAATCTGTCGAACGCCCTTGCGCGTGTGCCGTCGCGAGAATCCTCTGCAAAAAATGGGACGAAGTGCAGACGCGCGCGTCGTCGCGGACGTATGCCGAAAACCTTCGAAACCCATCGGTTTCGGAAGGATTTCAAAATCGTGCGTCCAAAAAACCTACAAGAACCCAAGGTTTCGCAACACGGATTTTCAACAAAAGCGTGCGCGCGCGCTCTTGCGTCGTCGTCGTCGTCGTCGTCGTCGTCCTCCTCCCTCCTCCCGCGTCGTCGTCGTCGTCGCCTACGTCGTCCTCTGTCTTTTCTCCTGTTTGTCGTCGTCGTCCTCTTTGGCGTCGTGGTCGTTTCCATCGTCGTTGTCGCCGTGGTCGTCCTTCCTCCTCCTCCCACGTCGTCGTCGTCGTCCGTCGTCGGCGTCTCATCGTCGTCCCTCCTATGTCGTCGCCGTCGTCGTCGTCGTTGTCGTCGTCGTCTTCCCTCCTCCCTCGTCGTTGTCGTCGTCGGCGTCGCCGTCCTTCCTCCTTCGTCGTCGTTCGCGTCGTCACCGTCCTCCCTCCTCCTTCGTCGTTGTCGTCGCTGTCGCCGTCGTCGTCCTTCCTCCTTCCTCGTCGTCGCCTTCGTTGGCGTGGTCGTCGTCGTCTTCGTCGTCGTCGGCGTCGGCGTCGTTGTCGTCGTCGAAGTCGTCGGAGACGTCGTCGGTGTCGTCCTAGTCGTTGTCGTCGGTGTCGTCGTAGTCGGTCTTAACAGGTTTTGCAAACCAAGTTGCGGGTGGGTGGGTGGGATGTTTGCGCGAGCAGTGGAGAAGACAATTTCAAGTTCAGCAAATTACTTGCACCACGTAGACTTCACCACATAGCATGCGTTACATAGCTTAAGCATCAACTTACTGTTGGGGGTCCACGCTGGGTTAACATGGGATGTCTTGTTAAAAAGTTCGGCTCCTTGCGGTTTGCCAGCGTCTCCCGCGCTCGTACGCTTCACAGTGTTCTTGCGCTTGTTCTGGAAAAGGACTGCCTGTCGTTAGCATAGGTGGAGGAGGGATAAGACATAGTAGTAGCAGTAGCAGTAGCAGTAGCAGCAGCAGTAGCAGTAGCAGTAGCAGTAGCAGTAGCAGTAGCAGTATCAATAGCAGTAGCAGTAGTAGTAGCAGCAGCAGTAGTAGTAGTAGTAGGAGTTGCAGCAGCAGTAGTAGTAGTAGTAGTAGTAGTAGTAGTAGTAGTAGTAGTAGTAGTAGTCGTAGTAGTTGAAGTAGTAGTATTAGTAGTAATAGTAGTAGTAGCAGTAGTAGCAGTAGTAGCAGCAGTCGTAGCAGTAGTAGCAGTAGTAGTTGTTTGTTTTGTGGTTGTAGTCGTAGTAGTAGTAGTAGTAGTAGTAGTAGTAGTAGTAGTAGTAGTAGTAGTGGTAGTAGTAGTAGTAGTTGTAGTTGTAGCCGTGGTCGTAGTAGTAGTAGTAGTAGGAGGAGGAGGAGGAGGAGCAGCAGTGGTACTATTACTAGTAGGGGAAGTGGTAGTAGTAATAGTAGTAGTATTAGTAGTGGTATGAGTAGTAGTGTAGTAGTAGTAGTAGTAGTAGTAGTAGTAGTAGTAGTAGTAGTAGTAGTAGTAGTAGTAGTAGTAGTAGTAGTTTTAGTAGTAGTAGTAGTAGTAGTAGTAGTAGTAGTAGTAGTAGTAGTAGTAGTAGTAGTAGTAGTAGTAGTAGTAGTAGTAGTAGTAGTAGTAGTAGTAGTAGTAGTAGTAGTAGTAGTAGTAGTAGTAGTAGTAGTAGTAGTAGTAGTCGTAGTTAGTAGTCGTAGTAGTAGTAGTAGCGTAGTAGTAGTAGTAGTAGTAGTCGTAGTAGTAGTATAGTAAGTAGTAGTAGTAGTAAGTTAGTAGTAGTAGTAGTAGTAGTAGTAGTAGTAGTAGTAGTTAGTAGTAGTAGTAGTAGTAAGTAGTAGTAGTAGTAGTAGTAGTAGTAGTAGTAGTAGTAGTAGTAGTAGTAGTAGTAGTAGTAGTAGTAGTAGTAGTAGTAGTAGTAGTAGTAGTAGTAGTAGTAGTAGTAGTAGAGTAGTAGTAGTAGTAGTAGTAGTAGTAGTAGTAGTAGTAGTAGTAGTAGTAGTAGTAGTAGTAGTAGGGCAGACCGGGCCCTGGGTGCGAGCCGCCGCCGCGGCCGCCGCCGCGGTCGCGGCGACGGCGGCGGTTGGGGGCATCAGTCGGCCTCTTGGGGGCGCCTTGGGCCCTCTTGGTCGCTTCCTGCGGGCCTCTTGGGGCCTCTTTGGGGCCTCTTGGGGCCTCCTGGAGCTCTCTTGGGGCGTCTTGGGCGCCTCTTGGGCCGTCTTGGGGCTCTCTTGGGTCGTCTTGGGCGCCTCTTGGGTCGTCTTGGGGCTCTCTTGGGCCGTCTTGGGGCCCTTTTGGAAGCCTCTTGGGCCGTTTCGGGGCGCTCCTGGGGGCTTCTTGGGCCGTCTTGGAGCGTCGGAAATCAGAAAAGGCGGGAAAGCCAAAGCTGTTCAAAAATCTTTGTAAAATTGAAGATTTGGGCGTCTCGGGGCCCTGCTGTGAGGCCTCTTGGGGCGCTCTTGGCGGCTTCTTGGGCTGTCTTTGGCGCACCTTGGGCGTCCTGGAGCGCTCTTTGGGTGTTTGGGAACGTGTACAAAACGTATAGGAAACATATAGGTGTACACAAGACGTGTAGGAGCGCTCCTTGAACGTATACAACGTGTAGGAAACGTATACAAAACGTATAGGAAAGATATAAGAAACATACAGGAAACATATACAAAACGTACAGGAACATATAGGGAACATTTAGGAAACGTATACAAAACGTATGGGAAACAGATAGGAAACATATAGGAAACATGTAGGAAGCAGATAGGAAACATATAGGAAGCATATAGGAAGCAGATAGGAAACGTTTACGAAACGTACAGGAAACATATAGGAAACGTCTACAAAACGTATACGAAACACACTGAGCGTGCGGAAACCCAACGGAGTGCTGCAGGGAGGGACCGGGGGAGCGGCTCGCACCCAGGAGCCGGTCACCCCTAGTAGCAGCAGCAGCAGCAGCAGCAGCAGCAGCAGCAGCAGCAGCAGCAGCAGCAGCAGCAGTAGTAGTAGTAGTAGTAGTAGTAGTAGTAGTAGTAGTCGTAGTCGTAGTAGTCGTAGTAGTAGTAGTAGTAGTAGTAGTAGTAGTAGTAGTAGTAGTAGTAGTAGTAGTAGTAGTAGTAGTAGTAGTAGTAGTAGTAGTAGTAATAGTAGTCGTAGTAGTAGTCGTAGTAGTAGTAGTAGTAGTAGTAGTAGTAGTAGTACTGCTGCTCCTCTCCTTTCCCCCTTCCCCCTCCCGTCCTATCCGGCGTGCGGCCGAATTAGTCGCACGGCGCGGCTTCAGGATGGTGTCTGCGACGCTTGAGTGCAGAGTCGCGCTGCCCATGAGTCAAAAGAAAGTAGTAGTAGTAGTAGTAGTAGTAGTAGTAGTAGTAGTAGTAGTAGTAGTAGTAGTAGTAGTAGTAGTAGTAGTAGTAGTAGTAGTAGTGTAGTAGAGTAGTAGTAGTTAGTGAGTTTAGTAGTAGTAGTCGTTTCGTTAGTTAGTTAGTTAGTTAGTGGTAGTAGTTAGTTTAGTTGTCAGTAGTAATAGTAGTTAGTAGTTAGTAGTAGTAGTAGTAGTAGTAGTAGTAGTAGTAGTTTTTTAGTATAGTAGTAGTAGTAGTAGTTAGTAGTAGTAGTAGTTTAGTAGTAGTTAGTAAGTAGTAGTAGTTAGTAGTAAGTCAGTAGTAAGTCAGTAGTAGTAGTAGTAGTAGTAGTAGTTTAGAGGAGTAGTAGTTTTAGGTAGTAGTAGTTGAGTAGTAGTAGTAGTGTAGTAGTAGTAGTAGTAGTTAGTAGTAGTAGCAATAGTAAGTTTGTTGTAGAAGTTTAGTAGTAGTAGTAGTAGTAGTTGAGTTAGTAGTAGTAGTAGTAGTTGAGTAGTAGTAGTAGTTTTAGTAGTAGTAGTAGAGTAGTTTGTGTAGTTAGTAGTAATTTATTTTAGTTAGTAGTAGTTCAGTAGTAGTTAGTAGTTAGCAGCAGCAGCAGCAGCAGTAGTAGTAGTAGTATTAGTAGTAGGAGCAGCAGCAGCAGCAGAAGCAGCAGTAGTAGTTAAGTTTTAGTTAGTTAGTTAGTAGTTAGTTAGTAGTAGTTAGTATTAGCGTTCGTAGTTTTAGTAGTGTGGTAGTGAGTTAGTGTAGTAGTAGTAGTTAGTAGTAGTTAGTAGTAGTAGTAGTAGTTAGTAGTTAGTAGTAGTAGTAGTAGTAGTAGTAGTAGTAGTAGTAGTAGTAGTAGTAGTAGTAGTAGTAGTAGTAGTAGTAGTAGTAGTAGTAGTAGTAGTAGTAGTTAGTAGTAGTTAGTAGTAGTAGTAGTAGTAGTAGTAGTAGTAGTAGTAGTAGTAGTAGTAGCAGCACAGCAGCAGCAGCAGCAGCAGCAGCAGCAGCAGCAGCAGCAGCAGCAGCAGCAGCAGTACTACGAGGAGAAGAAGGAGGAGGAGGAGGAGGAGGAGGAGGAGGAGGGGAAGGAGGAGGAGGAACGGGAAGTGGCAGTATCATCAGCAGGGCAGGAAAACGTAAGGGTATTCGGGGGCGGGGGCGGGGTCGTATGGATGGATGCTAGTAGTAGGAGGACAAGGAGGAAGATAATGAGGAGGAGGAAGAGGACAGAAATTTAAAGGAATGATGATGGGGAGAACGATGGGGAATGGGTCCTTGCCAGGCCACCAGGCCAGCTCCCACTGGCTAGTGCCGCACTGCATAGGGAGCTTCATGGCGTCAGCTGTACAGCCATGCAAGAGTAGAAGTAGCGCGTTCGCTCAAGCAGCGGTGATGTGCACCGACTGCGTAATGGACCGACGCATGCAAGGGGGGGCAGAGCAGAGCTCCCGAGAGCGCGGAAGGACCCTGCCCAGCCCATCGACTTCAACGATTTCTGCGAGATGATGAAGGGAAGAATGCCGGACAAGAACTCAAGGGCTGAAATCGACAAGGTCTCAGTGCCGCCTCGCCCGGTGCGCCTCGTCGGGCCCCTGCGGCCGCCTGCCCCTTTGGCCGAAGCGGCTGCAGCGAGAGGGCCACGGGGACACGGGGGAAGGCGACGCAGCCACACGGCTGCAGCTCGTGATGCCTCGAAGAAGAGACGGCACCATTGCGGCGGAAGACCCTGAACAGCCTTGCACCGCCACGATGGGGGCAAGGATGGGGGACAACGATGGATCACCAATGTTTGGAGCCCGGGCTATGGGGGACCGCGATGGGCTTCCGATTTCGAGGGCCCGGCACTTTCACTGGGCGTTAGAAGAGTGGTATAGAACCCGTGCAAGCAAGCATTGACAAGGAGTCGGCGCTGGACCACGCCTGGCGGCGCCTTCAGCGCCGCCCTGGCCAGACCTCGGACATGTTCTGTTCATGCAGTCAGCTGTTCTTCTGTTGCTGCGGGTGCTCCCCGTCGGGACGAGGGAAGGTGCCCACCACTCCGATTGCGCAAGCCCGATTCGGGCCTGGGTCTAGCTGGATACACAGCCGTGACATAAGTTTCTTCAATTTGCTATGATGAAAATCTCTCCCATCCCTCTCAAGATTCCTAACATGACATGATGCTGGGGTCATTCGGCGGAGTAGTTTCCGATCCCGGAGACGTTGGAACTCTGTTACCCCAAGACGGGATCGGAAACTACTCCGCGCCAAACCATACCAGTTATCGAGCGGGATGCGATTGCGCGAGGAGTAGTTTTAGTAAAACTACTCCGAACTACTCCGCACGAGCGCGTCATTCCAAAAGGCAAATTGAAAGAAACTTTCGTCACGGCGATGTATTGGCTCCCTGGCTACGCCGAGAGGCTACGACCGTGTGGTAGGGCGTGTCTGCAGTGGCCTCGCCTCCGGCACAGTCTCGCCCTGGGCGCGAGGCGTCGGAAGGCTGGCGGGAGCAGCACGGCGGCGGGCCCGGTTGGCGGACGCTTGGCGGAAGGCGGTGGAAGTAGCAGTGAGGCGTCAGCATTTTGGGGGCCCAGGGTTTCGGGAGTCGGCCGGTGTGGATCAAAGGCCGCCGTCAAGCCTGCGGAGGCGTGGTGGTAGGGTACGCCTCCCTCTCCGGGTGGTGGCTGGGGCAGGTGGAGGAAGTAACACCCTAACACCCTTGGGCGAAAGAAGCCCGAGGTCCGTGACGAAGTACTGTAGTTGGAGCTCAAGGCGCTTTCTCGGCGAGGCCACGCCCTGGGCAGAGGAGTCCAGGGGAGCCTGGAGACAGCACTGTTGAAGACATCTCTGCGTTCTCTCTCTCCCTCTCTCTCTCGGTCCTCTTCCGCCAGGCACCCTGGGGGAACCGCGCTCACCCGCGGGGTGCGCGAAGATCACCGCGCTGCGCAGGTCGCGGCGTGGGCCAGAGCGGCTGCCGCCTGCCCCTCTCGCAGGGGGGCGTCGCGGGGGCGCGCGGGTACGAAGGTGGACGCGCATCGCGGGGCGTGTTGCGTGGAGCCGGGTGGCTAGGGGAGCGAATCGGCACGGCTGCCTTCGGGGCGGCCTCTGCCGGTTACCCGACCGCGGTCGACAGCTTCGTTCCTAGATGACTGCCATGGGTCTCCTGTGGTTTCCCTCCCCGTTTCCAATGGGTTTCCTTCGGCTTCCCATGGCATTCTGTTTGGTTTTTTTGCGGTTCCCATGATTCCCCCCCCTCAGTTTCGTGTGGCGTTTCTTCCGCTTCAGATGGTTTTCCTTACACGCCAAGCGTTGTAAGTAGGTGATGCTGGATAGCCTGATCCCAATTGTTGTTCAAGCGCCTCGCGACTTCAAGAACCGATACGAGCTTGCTGCTTTTTATTATTCTCTAATCGGGCCCGAATCCAATCTACTTCATCCGCCTCCCTACTTCATGTGTCAACCTACTTTTTTTCGATTGCCGGGTAAGGCCGAGTGGCTTGGCCAGCTCCAAAGCTCCAGTGGCTTCTGTTCGCAGTGGCCCAAAGTCAACGCGGTCACTCGGGGTTAGCACGCAATCCTCCTTAGGGCTCCTACGAATTCGCGTAGGTGTCCTGTGGCTTCCTTAGGTTTCGTAAGTTTCCGATGGCGTTCCTCAGGTTGCCGATGGTTTCCTTGCGTTTCCGATGGGCCCCTTTCGGTTCCCTATTGTTTCCCATGCGGCTCCCCATGGTTTTCCCTAGATGTCCTATGGTTTTTCTTTTTTCCTTGGATGTCCTTTGGTTTTGCTCAGGTGTCCCATGGTTTTCCGTAAGCTTTCGATGGCTTTCTTTATACTCATGGTTGTTCTTTCTGGGCTTCCTATGGTTTCCTTTTGGTTTCGTGTGGCTCTTCTTAGGTGTCATTTGGTTTTCAATGATTTCCCGAGCGCCAGGCCAATATAGGTTCAGCCCGAGCAGAGGCGTCACGAGCTTCACTGGGCGTCAGGGCAGTAAAGGCTTCAGGCCGGATAGAGGCAAGCTTCACTGGGCGTCAAGCCAATTGTTGTGTCAGGCCGAACAGAGGCGGCGTCACGAGCTTCATCGGGCGTCCAGGCAATAGAGGCTCCCTGCCGAATAGAGGCGCAACGAGCTTCGCCGGGCGTCTGGGCAATAGAGGTTTCAGGCCGAATCGAGGCGTCATTGTTTTCACCAAGCGTCAGGGCAATAGAGGTTCTTGGCATCGTTCGGACGTGTGCATGTTTCCTTCGGCGAGGACCATCGAGGAGCATCCTTGATCATTCCGCGAAAAAAACACGCACGAAACCGGAAAAAACATAGGAAATGGACGTCCGAGCGATGGCCAGGGCTTCAGGCCAAGAAAGGCCTCACGAGCTTCGCCAGGCGTCAGGCCGATTACAGCGCCAGCCCGAAGAGAAGCGCCCCGAACCGACCCCAGCCAGAGGTTGCTTCAATGAAAGAGATGTGGCGTCGGCCAGGTAGAGTCGTCTCGAGATTCACCCGCCGTCGGGGCAATATACATTGCCGTGACAAAAGTATTATGCGGTCTTCATTCAACATGACTCAAGACTGGCGGAGTAAACGGAGCGGGCGGAGTCGAAATTACTCCGCGTGGACATGCATCCCGTCCCGTTCTTCATACAGGAATGGGCGGGGTAATTTCCGATCCTGTTTTGAGATAACGATGTTATTGATTAGAGGTAGACGAATTACTCCGCGGGATCGCGGAGGACGCATGTCAATGTTAGGAATCTTCAGAGGGATAGGAGATTCCAACATATCATAAAACCGCATAATTTTTTGACACGGCGATGTAGAGGCTGCAGGCAAAAATAGTTTCACAAGCTTCACCGGGCGTCAAAGGTCAGACTGACACAGGCGTCTCCGCAGCTCCACGGAAGAACAGGCTCTTCAAATAGCGTCTTCGTCTTCGGTGCGAACGCCCCCCCCCCAGACCAGGCCCCTATGTATACGCATATATGCATACACCAATATACGAATGTAGATGAAAATAGACACACACATATACTAACATACAGGTATATACAGCTACATATGTACACACAAACAGATATATGTGTACATGCATGGCATATACACACATATATGTGTTTGTCCACATATATGGTAGCCCCCAAATAATCATACATTCTTCTTCCATACATCCCGTATCATCTCCTCCTCTTCCTCGTTCTCCTCGTCCTCCTCATCCTCCTGCTCGTGCTCCTGCTCCTGCTCCTCCTTCTCCTCCACTTCCGCCTTCTCCTCCACTTCCTCTTGCTCAGGAGGCTCTGCGGGAGAAGCATGACAATCAAACCCGACTATACACAGGTGTTCTTGTTTTGTATCGGTGATACCACACTGCCCTAGTATACACCGTGTCTTTGGTTGTTTCTTTTTTTGGTCGTCAGGAGGCCCGCAAATTTGGGCAGGAAGGCTTGGTTGACGAGCATGCTTACCAAACCTTACTATGCACAGTTGTTTTTCCTGCGTCGGTGATATCGCCAAACCCTACTATACACAGGTTTGTTTGGGGGGGGTCAGGAGGCCCGCGAACTTGGCCGAGAAGGCTTGCGGGTGGAGCATGCCCACCAAATCCTATTATACACAGGTTGTTTTTTGCTCTTTTGCTTTATTTTGGGTCGGTGATACCACCGAGCTCTACTATACACAGGTTTGTTTGCTTGGGGGGGGGGGTCAGGAGGCCCGCAAATTTAGCCAGGAAGGCTTGCGGGAGGAGCATGCCCACCAGACCCTATTATACACAGGTGTGTTTGTTTTTTGTCGGTGGTACTACCAAACCCTGCGATACACAGTTTTGTTATTGTGTGGTTTCAGGAGGCCCGCGAACTTGGCCGGGAAGGCTTGCGGGAGGAGCACGCCCGCCAAATGTTCTTGTACACAGGTGTTTTTTGTTTGTATTCGGTGGTACCACCAAGCTCTATTCTACACATGTCTGCTGCGGTGTTCACAAAGTCCGCGCATGTTTGCCAGGTCAAGTTTGCGGAAGCGGGGGGTGAGACGGAAAGGGAGGAGGAGGACAAGGAGGAAAAGGAGGAACATGAGGAGGAGGAGGAGGAATGAGGAGTGGCAACGAAGAGAAATGATGATGTTGATGTTGCTGCTCCTGCCGATGATAATGATGACAATGAGTATGGCCATGATGGTGGAGCGGGGGAGGATGAGAAGGAGGAGGTGGATAAGGGTGAGGAGGAGAAGGGGGAATCTGGATGAGGAGGAGGAATAGGATGAGGACCTGGCAGGAGGAGGAGGATGGAGAGATTGACAATGAAGCTGGAGGAAGAATGACAAGCACAGATCGCCTCCTCGTCCTCGTCCTCTTCCTCCTTTTCCTCCTCTTCCTCGTCCTTGTCGCCCTCCTCCTCCTCATGATCATATGTTTATTGAGGCGGGGAGACACACACCACCCCCCTCCACGCTGGGCTCCTCCTCATTATCCCCATGAGAGGAAGGAGCACGAGCGGCAGCAGCAGGCGAGGACTACGATGAGGACGACGCCTAAGAAAGATCGCAGAATAATATGAATGAGAGAAGTTTGTTCAAAAAGAAGCTGAACACCAAGAAGCCCCAGACGAATAATTGGAAGACAACTGCGAACAGTAATGCTAGTCACAATAAGAACACGACGAATAATACGACTGGTTGCATTTGTAGTAGTAGTAGTAGTAGTAGTAGTAGTAGTAGTAGTAGTAGTAGTAGTAGTAAGTAGTAGAAGTAGTAGTAGTAGTAGTAGTAGTAGTAGTAGTAGTAGTAGTAGTAGTAGTAGTAGTAGTAGTCGTAGTCGTAGTCGTAGTCGTAGTCGTAGTCGTAGTCGTAGTAGTCGTAGTCGTAGTCGTAGTCGTAGTCGTAGTCGTAGTCGTAGTCGTAGTCGTAGTCGTCGTTGTCGTTGTCGTCGTTGTCGTAATAGAAGTAGTAGTAGTAGTAGTAATAGTAGTAGTAGTAGTAGTAGTAGTGTAGTCGTAGTCGTAGTCGTAGTCGTCGTAGTCGTAGTCGTAGTCGTATCGTAGTCGTAGTCGTAGTCGTAGTCGTAGTCGTAGTCGTCGTCGTCGTTGTCGTTGTCGTTGTCGTCGTTGTCGTAATAGAAGTAGTAGTAGCAGTAGTAGTAATAGTAGTAGTAGTAGTAGTAGTAGTAGTAGTAGTAGTAGTAGTAGTAGTAGGGTCACCCGTCGTCTATGGCCGGTCTGTTTATGGTCGGTAGTTTGGCTGGGTTTCTATACAGGTGTACGAAAACCCGATATAAACTACGCGTCCTTCACACTTGACTTATGGCCGGCACGCTGTGAGGAATCCTAAGGAATTCTCGAGGAATCTTCAGGAATTTTCTGGGAAACCTAAGGAATTTTCCCGGAATCCTCCGGAATTCTCAAGGAATCCTAAGGAATGTCTGAGGAATCCCGAGGAATTCATCAGGAATCTTATGGGATCCCTGAGGAGTCCTGAGGGATTCTCCAGGAATTCTGAGGAAATCTCATGGAATCCGATGGAATTCTTCAGGAATCCCAAGGAAGCCAGCAGGAAACCTAAGGATTTTTCAAAGAAGCTTCCAGGAATCCGAAAGAGTCCTGGGGAATCCTGAGAGAATCTTAAGGACATCCTCAGGGATCCTGAGGAATCCCTGCGGAATCCGAAGGAAGCCTCCAGGAAACCTAAAGAATTTTCAGGAATCTTAAGGCAATCTCCAGGACCCCCAAGGAATTCTTCAGGAATCCTAAGGAATGCCAAAGGAATCCGTAGGAATTCTTAAAGAATCCCAAGGAATTCAGCAGGAATCCTAAGGAATCTCGGAGGAATCCGAAGGAATCTCCGAGGAATCCTAAGGAATCTCGGAGGAATCCGAAGGAATTCACCAATAGAAAACTAATAAAAACCATTGGTTCCCAATAGACAATTAATTTAAAACCCTTGGTTTTCAATAGAAAACTAATTAAAACCATTGGTTCCCACTACAAAAATAATTAAAACTATAGGTGTTCAATAAAAAACGAAGCCAAATCATAGGTTTTCAATAGAAAATTAATTAAAACCGTTGGTTCCCAATAGAAAACAAAGAAACCCAAACCCAAACCCAAACACAAGCCCAAACCCAAACCTCACCGGCCGTAAGTCAGGTGTGACCCTAGTAGTAGTAGTAGTAGTAGTAGGAGTAGTAGTAGTAGTAGTAGTAGTAGTAGTAGTAGTAGTAGTAGTAGTAGTAGTAGTAGTCGTAGTCGTAGTCGTAGTCGTAGTAGTAGTAGTAGTAGTAGTAGTAGTAGTCGTAGTAGGTAGTCGTAGTAGTAGTAGTAGTAGTAGTAGTAGTAGTAGTACTAGTAGTAGTAGTAGTAGTAGTAGTAGTAGTAGTAGTAGTAGTAGTAGTAATATCAGCAACAGTAGTAGCAGTATTAGCAGTAGTAGCAGTAGCAGTAGTAGTAGTAGTAGTAGTAGTAGTAGTAGTAGTAGTAGTAGCAGTAGTAGTAGTTGTTGTAGTAGTCGTAATAATCGTCGTCGTAGTAGTAGTAGTAGTAGTCGTAGTAGTAGTAGTAGTAGTAGTAGTAGTAGTAGTAGTAGTAGTACCAGTAGTAGTAGTAGTAGTAGTAGTAGTAGTAGTAGCAGTAGCAATAGTAGTAGCAGTAGCAAAAATTTCAATGACAACAACATGCATAACAGAAATCACAATAAACACAATCCTTGTATTTCGAAGAAGCAGAGTACGACAAGAGACAACTGTATGACAATTCGGGGAAGTGGCAAGGGCATATGTGTATGTGTATACATACAGACATACTTGCATATGTATCTTAGTATGTATATATTTACGCCTAGGTATAAAACTGTATCTCTGTGAGTATATATGTACACATGAACGTGTGTGTAAATATATGTATATATACATACATACATACATATATCTCTAGATCTGAAGCTCGCCCCGCTTGGCCTGAAATCTTGGCCCTCGCATCGCCCATGGGGGCAAGGGAACTCGGGAGCAGGCAGGGTCGGAGCTGGGCGCGGGGCGGGAAGGGGGAAGTAGAGGAGATAACGAACCCCTGTCACAACATTCGGCGTTGCTACCCTGGGGAGCGTTGTTAAATAATTCGTAGGAGTCGTCGCTGCCCCGACCAGGAACGGCTTCCGATACATCTGCCAGCAACACTTTTTTCAGCATGTATGGTATGCAGGGTAAGGAACCGTCGGAGGAGCAAAGATGGAGAGACGAGGGCTCCTCCTCATGATCATCCTTCTCCCAGTGCTCCGTTTGCTCCTCCTCCATTCCTTCTCCATCTAAATAACTTCCTCCTGTCGCGCGCCGCGGCCAGTTTTTAGGGCGGGCCGAGCGTTTCGCCTGAGACTTCCTTACTATTTATGACCCTGAAGCTTGCAACTTGACATCAGTTTCACACATGGAAGGCGGATCGTTTTGAAAATGTGGTTCTCGCCTTAGCGCCGCGCGCACTCGATTTTCGAAAATGAGCAAGAGCTTCACGGATTGAGGGCGGGTCGTTTTCAAAATGTGGCTCTCGCAAAAGCGCCGCACACATTCGATTTCAAAATTCGCAGAAGCTTCACGGATTGAGGGCGGGTCGTTTTCAAAATGTGGTTCTCGCAAAAGCGCCGCACACATTCGATTTCAAAATTTGCAGAAGCTTCACGGATTAAGGACGGGTGGTTTTCAAAATGTTGTTAGCGCCTTGGCGCCGCGCACGTTCGATTTCAAAATTTGCAAGAGATTCACAGATTGAGGGCGGGTCGTTCTTTACATGCGGTTCTTGCTTTAGCGCCGCGCACGTTCGATTTCAAATGTTGCAAGAGCTTCACGGATTGAGGGCGGGTCGTTTTCAAAATGTGGTTCTCGCTCTAGCGCCGCGCGCGGTCTTCTTAACACGTTGCAAGAGCTTCACTGATTCCCCTGATCGACGTACCAGAAATTCTGTGTTGGAAGGGTTCACGATTATGAGGGCCCAACAATTACAATGATTCGCAGTGCTGAAGTCCCAGGAATGGCGTTCTGACACGATTCAGGATCGTCAAGACGCAACAGTCAGGCTTATGCTTGGCGTTGGTCTACCGAGAACAATGGTTTGGCATGCTTCGGGGTCTTCAAACGGTGGTCTTCCAACGAGGCAGGTCCCTCTGTGGAAATGAACCGTTGTAGGGGCCTGTGAAGAGGGAGCTTGGGGGGAGGGCTTATTCCAACATCGTTGGTGACTCTTGGGTTAACGCTGGTTCTCCTCCTCCTCCTCCTCCTCATCGTCCTCCTCCTTCCAGTGCTCTGTTTGCTGCTCATCCGCCCTCTTTCTTCTCTTCGGGCAGGCGTGCCGCTCATTTGGGGCCCGTGTGAAGCTCACCCCACCCATCGCGGCCATAGCCTCTCAGGACCGTGTTGGGTCTCTGGAAGCCTAGCGCTGAGGGCTCCCTGGAAGCCTTCTCGGGCCGTGCTAGGTTCCCTCGGAAGGCCTCCTCTGGCTTGGACCCACTTTGGTCTCTCTAGGCCGTCTCGGGGCCCTCCTGCGGCGATCTGAGTCTGAGGATTGTCTTCCCCTCTTGGGCTGCATTGGGCCTGTGACGTTTTGGGGCGCTCCCAGGATCTTGGAGGCCGCGAGATGCGAACAGGCGGTCACACAAACTCCTTTCGACATCCGTGCGCTTTTCAGTGACATCGTCCTCCTGGGTGTGGGCGTTCTCGGGGCCTTCTCGGGGCCCCCTTAGGCCGGGTGGGGGTCCCTTTGCGCCGTCCTGGTGCTACCCATGGGGAGTATGTTCGGGGCCTCTCGTGGCCTCTCAGGGTTTTCTCGGGGCCCCCATGGGCCGTGCTGGGGGCCTTTTGGGCCATCGTGGTGCTACCCGTAGGGAGTATGTTCGGGGCCTCTGGGGGCCTCTTGGGGGCCTCTTGGAGCATCTGGGCGGCGTTTGGGGGGCCTATGGGGCCCTCGCAGGGTCCTCTTGGGAGCCTGCTGGCGGTAAGCGGAATCCTTTTGGCCGTAGCGTGGGGCCGCTTCTGGCAGCACAGGTTTGGAGGCTCCCCGGCACCACCCCGGGAACATCGTGCGGGATGTGGGCCCGAAGCTTCCTGGAGGCTTCTTGGGGGGTCTTGCGGAGCCTCTCGGGAGCCTGTTGGAAGCGTTTGGGAGGCCTCAGAGCCTTTGGGGGACCTCTTGAGGCAGCTGGGTGGCGCCTTGGTGGGCCTCTTGGGTCCACTTGGTCGTCCCAGCTACTAGGGGGGCCTCTCTTGGGGCGCTTTTGGGTGCGTCTTGGGCCTTTTGGGGGGCGGCTTGGGCCATCTTGGTGCTCTCTGGACCGTCTTGGGGTCCCCTTGGGGCCGCTTCGGCCGTCGTGGGGCGCCTCCTGGGCCGTCATGGGCGGTCGGAACAGAGGAACAGGGAAAACGCCAAAATTTATCAAGCAGTTCTAAGCAACATCAATAAAAGTATGCCTTTAGGTGTCTCTTGAGGTGCCCCGGGTACGTCGTGTTCTCTTTTGGACGGCTTGTGTTGGCTGTCTTGGTCTTGTGGACCGTCTTCGGGCCTCTTGGCGGCCTCGT
>CAUYUJ010000636.1:162500-257500 GCA_963575745.1 Prorocentrum cordatum
TCCTGGGGCACCGGGCACCCACGGGCACTCGGCCACCCGGCCACCGGCCACCAAATCGGCGCCCCACCTTACCTAACCATATGAATCCGCTAGGACCCCATACAGAGGCAAACTCTGATTGGAGAACTATTAATATTACTACTCCTACTACTCCTACTCCTACTACTACTACTACTACTACTACTACTACTACTATTACTACTACTACTACTACTACTACTACTACTACTACCACTACTAGTACTACTACTACTACTACTACTACTACTACTACTACTACTACTACTACTACTACTACTACTACTACTACTTCCAATAATTTTTACTACTATTACTACTACTACTACTACTACTACTACTACTACTACTACTACTACTACTACTACTAGGTAACGCCGTGCCCGTCCAGGCCCCACGCCGTGCCCGTCCGGGTCCCGCGCCGTATGCCGTGCCCGTCCGGGTCCCACGCCGTACGCCGTGCCCGTCCGGGTCCCACGCCCCACGCCGTTCCCGTCCGGGTTCGCGCTTGCGCGCCTCCCGAATCCCTGAAGTGTATAAGCGCCTAGGAATCCTGAGGGAATCCTAAGGGAATCCTAAGGGAATCTTGAAATGCTAGCGAATCCGAAGGGAATCCTAAGGAAACCTAGCGAATCCGAAGGAATCCGAAGGAATCCTGAGGAATCCTCAGGAATCCTACCGGATCCTCAGCGAATCCGAATGGAATCCTAAGGAATTCCCAGAGGGGAGATTCCGCAAATATTCTGCGGAATGAGTTTGCGACTCATGAAACAACAAGAATCGCGGAACAAGAGCGTATTAGCGGAACAACACATCAAAAACACAAAACAGAGGAATCAATCGAAAATTGAGGAATCGAACCCAAACTGAGGAATCAAACAAGAAACGAGGAATACATACATACATACAAACATACATCCATCCATACATACATACATACATGCATGCCTGCGTACATACATACGTCTACAGATACATTATATATATATATATATATATATATATATATATATAGATATCGTATACACGATCGCGTCGAATGTGGTTAGTTTCGCGGTGCTCGCTGGAAGGAGGAGGAGGAGAGGAGGAGGAGGAGGAGGAGCCCTCATGCGCGAGATCTCCAGGAGATCTCGCGGGGTTATATGTTTTCTTGCGCTTGCGTCCGAACAGTTTGGTGTTCTGCAGTTTGGGGTGTTTCCTTTTTGTTATCCCGATTTTCTCTAAAGGGTGAGGTTGGGGTAGGAGGAGGAGGAGGAGGAGGAGGAGGAGGAGGAGCAGGCTCGGTCACAATATGTTATCAGATGTGTTTGCTGTGCGCTACTTGTCCTGTTCGCGCTTGCCGTCGCAGGGTTGGTTCCAAGGATGGCCCCCTAGCCGGCTCCGAGCAGCCATTTGGACGCCCGAAATGGGTACGGAAAGAATGGGTACAACACCCAACAGCCGTTCTGAACAGGACTCGCTGTCGGTGTCGCCGCGGCCTGTGTCCATGTGAGACAGAAGGCCGCCTGCCCAACAGCGGCCGCTGTTGGTTTGGGACAGCTGTTGGGCATTGTACCCATGGGTTGTTTCCGTACCCATTTCGAGCGTCCAAAAGCCATGGGCGACAGCTCGGATGACGAGGACGACGGCTGGGACGCCGGCCCTGCTGCTGTGGCCAAGGCGCAGATGGGTTTGATTGATCACTCCCCCCCGTCACCCTCCTCCTCCTCCTCCTCCTCCTCCTCCTCCTGCTCGTAATTCTTCTCCTCCCCCCTCCGCCGTCTCCCACTCCCTCCCTCCTCCTCCGCCCTCCCCCCATTCGCGGGATCCTTGTGAAGGAGGGGGGAAGAGCATGTGATTGCATGCACAGACACATGCAATCACATGCCCGCATGGGCAGGCGCTGATCCCGCACTACTCTTCCGACTCCAGCTTCTTCATGTACCCTGGGAAGATGCGGGACAGCAGCCCGCAGACGGAGGTATTGGATCAGGCGGGCAAGGGGAGGGGGGAGTTCGCAGTTCGAGACATCCCCGTGCTTCTCTCTGCAACCTCTCGCGCTCCCTCTGTCTGATGTTTCCCCCTCCCTCAGCTGAAAAAAAAAACATCGGGTTGGGAGCACGTGGACATGATGAGAGACCTGATGTCGGTCCTCGGCACGCGGCGCTTCAACAAAACCTGCGCCAGGAAGGCGCTGCGCCTCGTCGACTCTTTCGGAGC
Source organism: Prorocentrum cordatum (assembly GCA_963575745.1). Classification (NCBI taxonomy): domain Eukaryota; class Dinophyceae; order Prorocentrales; family Prorocentraceae; genus Prorocentrum; species Prorocentrum cordatum. Next base: position 164,718 of record CAUYUJ010000636.1, read on the forward strand.
CAAGCTGCCAAAGCGGGCGCTGCGGGGAGGGGCACGCATGAGCAGACGAGGATGAGGAGGAGCAGGAGGAGCAGGAGGAGCAGGAGGAGGGACGGAGAGGAGGAGGAGGAGGAGGAGGAGGAGGAGGAGGCGGAGAAGAAGGCGGAGGAGGAGGAGAGGAGGAGGGGGAGGAGGAGATAGGAGGACACGGCTGGGACACGAACCTTGGACGGGAGCGCAGAAAGGGGCAGGCGATCAACACGTGGGTGGAGACGCACCAGAAGCGGTTGAGGACAGCGGTTTCCCACATCAGAGACGCAGGACGGGTTTCCTCCTCCTCCTCCTCCTCCTCCTCCTTCTCCTCGAGATCCTCATTGTCCTCATGCATGTCTCCCTTCTCCTCCACTCCCTCCCCCGACTCCGTTCCTATTCCTGATCGGCGTTCTCCCCTGTTCCCGTCTCTTCGTCGGTCTCGTCCTCCATTCATGTCTCGTCGGCGAGCTAGGGCGTCGCGACTTGAGGGGATCGGGGGGGGGGGGGGGGGGGGAGGGGGGGGGGGGGGGGGGGGGGGAGAGAGAGAGAGAGAGAGAGAGAGAGAGAGAGAGAGGGGGAGAGATGGAGAGAGAAGAGGAAGAGGAGAGGAGAGAGAAGAGAGAGAGAGAGAGAGAGAGTAGAGAGAAGAGGAAGAGGAGAGAGAGGAGAGAGAGAGAGAGAGAGAGGAGAGAGAGAGAGATAGTAGAGAGAGAGGGAGAGGCGAGAGAGAAAAGAGGAGAGAGAGAGAGGAGAGAGAGAGAAGAGAGAGAGAGAGAGCAGAGGAGAGAGAGAGAGAGAGAGAGAGAGAGAGAAGAGGGAGAGGAGAAGAGAGAGAGAGGAGGGAGAGAGGAGAGAGAGAGGAGAGAGAGGAAGAAGAAAAGAAATTTTATGTACAGGAACAAAAAGAGAGAGAGAGAGAGAGAGAGAGAGGAGAGAGAGGGAGAGAGGAGAGAGAGATAGAGGAGAGAGAAGGAGGAGAGAGAGAGAGAGAGGAAGAGAAGCTCGAGAGAGGAGAGAGAGAGAGAGAGAGAGAGAGAGCGAGAGAGAGAGAGAGAGAGAGAAAAAAGAGAAGAGAGAGAGAGAGGGAGGAGAGAGAGAGGAGGAGAGAGACGGAGAAACAAAAAAAAAAAAAAAAAAAAAAAAAAACACAACAGCTTCAGGACGCAGAGATCTACTGTGGGCGAAGCCATTCTTCACGAACGCATCTGACGAGGACAATGGTTCAGCAATGAAACGGCCAGCTGCTGCAAAGAAGATGTGCGCCCGCAAGAAACAGAAAGTAGATGATGACGAGACTGCCGATGACAAGAAGTCGTCATCTTCAGGAGATGCCGACGGAGGCGGCGACGATGATGATGATGCTGAGGATCAAAAAGCAGATGACACAGAGGGCGAGGAGGATCGAGCTGATGAGGACACGTCAGAGGGCGAAGCGCTGGTCGCAAAGAAACCAGCCATGAAAAAGCCAGCCGCCAAGCCAGTCGCGAAGAAACCGTCGGCCGCAGAGTCTTCGCCATCACAGTCGCCAGCACCGTCGCCAGTACAGCCCTCAGCGCAGTCAGCACCGCAGGCCGCGGGGCTTGAATGCAGCGCGATCCCCGACGACTTCATGGATGCACTTGACGATGTAGACAGCCTGCCGTTTCGAGCACGCGTCAGCCCCGAGCAGCCTGCAGAGCCGACGGCACAGAGGTTGGCACCGACACCAACACCGAGCCCCTGCCCAGAAACGCCGCCGCCGATCGCACAACCATAAGAGTTGGCCGATGACAAACCAGAAGACGGCACGCCAGCAGCAGCAGACAGCAAACCAGCAGAGGCCGAACACGTTTCAAGTTCAGACGCAGCGATGTCGGCAGAGAAGGGCTCAGACGAGGAGTGCGCATATGAGAGCAACGTTTCCTGGGATACGGAGCGGCACGCGGCATGCCTGAAGGTGAAAGAGAAGGGATCGAGGAGGTGGGGCCCGAAAGGTTATTCGACTGTGTTTGAGCCAGATGTCGACAGCGACCTCGTTCGTGCAGCATTCCAGATCGACGGGGGGCCGACGCGATTCGTCGTGCCCACGCTGAAGCCGGAGGACCTGGTTGAGATGGCGACGGCGGGGCGGGGCGGAGCGTTCGTTTCATTCTGCGTCATTCGATAGATGTTACTGCGTTGCCCTTCGAGCCGCTACCCTCGGAAGAGCAGCGCGCGAGGGCTCACCCGTTTCTCCTTTCACGGGGGAAGGCTGAAGGAGCGAGGAAGGAGGCGCCAGAAAACAGAAGGCATGGGGGGAAGGAGGAGGGGGGCGGAGGTAGGAGGAGAAGAATAATGAGGAGAGAGAGGGGGCATGGAGGATGATGAGGAGGGGGCCGGCGCAGACCGCGGACGCCACCAAGAAGAGGCCCAGCATTGCTGGACCTCTTCTTCGCGCGGAATCGCAACACCAGCGCGCGTCGCGAGGCATGTCCAGCAGTGCGAGCGGGTCGCCACTGCATGATTTCATTCGCTGTGCCCTGGCGCGCCCGCGCTTCGCATTTCTGCGGGCGTGGTGCGCGCGAACGCTGGTGCATGTCAGGGCGCGCGCGCGCGCTCTCGCGGCGCACTTCTTGGACCAAAGGGCGGTTTGCCCGAAAACCATTTTGCATTTTTTCCGCGTGGTCCAGGGGCCGAGTTTGTAAACCGTTCGATGTAATGCACCGATTCATCGTATCCCTGTGGCCGTGATTTGTGGAGTTCTGTTTCATTGACGGCGAGCATATCATGCATTGACCACTGTAAGTTGGGGGAGAACATCCCAAAAACCACGGCTTCTAACAGGGGGTAAAACTTTAAACCACGACATATAAATTTACGTTTTTACCATTGGGCCACATCTTACCTTTGACCTTTGCCATTGGGCAGCATATTACCTTATCCTAGGAATGCACCACGACAGTGTCTAGCCATCCAGCAACCTGCAGTGGGCTGGCGAGGCGAAGGGCGGCAAGACCGCACAGGTCAAACTGTCGAAGGACCCTGCCCTGCCCGCGCGCCACCAGATCCCGACAACGACGACAGACGGAGAGATGTCATCTTCCTCCTCCATCCTCCTCCTCGCCCCCTTCCCTCCCCCCCCTCGCATCCTCGATCGTCTCCCTGCCCCCCTCCCTCCCCCTTCCCGCCTCGACCTTCCCTCTCCGCAGCTGGCGGGGGTGCCGCATTTAATCGCGCGGCGCAAGACCGCAAGCAGCTCGTGGCCATCTTCGTTGACAAGAGGATGAAGTGCAACGTCTCGGAGGAGGGCGATCGGGACAGGGAGACCAGCGTGAACATGATGACCAAGATCGCCAAGATGTATTGCAGCGGTGCGGCAGGGGCAGCATCGCGCAGGATGATAGTGAATATGGCCGAGAGCCACGGGGTCAAGTCTGGACATTCTATTTGGAAATCATTGGGGATCGCGTGTAAATCATTGGGGGGGCCATTGGGGAATCATTGGGCACTCATTCGGGGGTCGTGGGCGAGTGCCAGAGGGGCCATGGGAGGGAGGAAGGAAGGGGGGAGGAGGGAACGGTGGAGGGAAAGGAGCGGGCAGAGGAGGGGGAGGAGGAGGAGAAGGAGGATGATAAGGAGGAAGGCGAGACGCGAAACTGAGAGTCGAGAGCGAAATCGGTGACGGGCAGGGGGGGCGAGATCAAGCTGGCCGAGATGTACTCGCAGAGGGACAAGCTCGTGGCTGCCCTCGGGTGAGGGTTGTGCGCGGCTGTGGCGCAACAGCACCTTGCAGTGGCAGGCAGAACAAGTTGGTGCTGTTGTTATTCATTGTATGTCGTTGCTCCGTCTGCCCCTCACCATTCTAGCTCCTCCTGCGCCTGCCCCTCCTCCTCCTCCTGTCTTTCCGCATCTCCCCTCCTCCTCCTCCTCCCCCTCCTCCTCCTCCTCCCCCTCCTCGTGCTCCGTCCTCCTTCTTCTGCCTGAGAGGGGCGCGGAGGTAATCGCATTTCGCGCGCAGCGAGCCCTTCCTGCGAGGTCGGCGAATGGATATGCCGCGAGACCCCGCGTTCTTTATCCATGCTATCCTCTCTCCCTCCCGTTCCTAAAACTGTCAGGTATCGGATGGCAGCCGTGGTTCAAGGTGGGAACGCAAACGTTCGCTAGTCAGTCTAGCTCCTCCTTACCTGATCGAATGGGGCGCGGAGGTAATCGCTCATCGCGCGCGGCGAGCCCTTCATGCGAGGTCGGCGAATGGGCATGCCCCGTGACCCAGAGTTCTGCATCGAAGATGTCCGCGTGCAGCTCCCCCCCCCCCCCCCCCTGCGGTTTCGATAACTGCCAGGTTTCGAATGGCAGTTCTGGTTCAAGGTGAGAACGTAAGCGTTCACCAGTTTGTCCAGCTACGAACTTGCACGCGCCATGCGTGACGGCGATGAGTTCGTTCCGTGCCAGGGTGCGTTCGGCAAGATCGGCGATGCGGAAGCATATGGATTTCTGCGGCCCCGTTCGAAAGCTCATGCGAAACCACCGATTAAGTTCCAAGAGGGCGATTATGTCGATGACAACACTCCGCTCAGTGAGATCCTGCGCTTGACGGGCAGGGGCAGTGGGGCAGCTGGCTCATCGGCAGCGGGTTCGGCATCGGAATCTCGGCCGGTTGATTTGACCGTGGACGGTGAGACGCAGGCTGCCCCTGAGTCTTTCTCGGATCATTCGGGCGCGTCTTGAAAGTGCGCATCTCCCCCCCCCATTCCTCGCCCACTCCCTGAGCCAGCAAAGCACGTGGCCAGCAGACACGTTCCATGGGGGTTCTGGGGCTCCGTGTTCGGCTCCGACCGTGGCTCAGAGAACGACCCAGACGCCGACGCTCAGGCTCGTCGTCGTTCGATCTGGTTCGTTCGTTGCCCTCCTCCAACCCCCTTCGGGCAGGAAGTGATGTGGGAGTGCTAGTCGTGCCATCGCAAGTAGCTCTACGAGATCGACGTCTGCATCCATTGCGGCATCGACAGGGAGGGGGTGCTTGTAGATCTGCATATATCCTCTACAGAGGACTGGCCGCCTCCTACTCTGCCCCTATGCTCGTCGCCTGCCTCATCCCGTTGCCTTCTGCTCCAACGCTACCCTGCGCTTCCGTCGCCCCCCCCGACCTCCGCCCCCGCCCTCTCTTCCTCTGCCTCCCCCCCGACCTCCGCCTCCGCCTCAGTCAGCTCCCCCCCCTGTCAGCCCCGCCCCCCCTCTCCCCCCCCCCCCCCCCCCCCCCGACCTCCCCCATGTCTCCCCCGTGCGTTCGTTGCGCAGTCTGAGTGCAGGACGCCGCTGGGGCGACGCACGCAGCGGCTGAGACGGCGGCAGGCGCCGCGGCTGCGACGGCGGCAGTGAACACAGAGCGCGAGGAGATGATACACGTGGAGCAGGAGACCCCAAAGCCAGAGGAGATCGAGCAGCATGGGACCCCGAAGCCAGAGGAGCCGCCCAAGGATGAGTCGCCCAAGGAGCCTGCGTGGGAGAGCTGGATGCAGGGAGGTCACGGCCAGGGGAGCTATCACGCGCGAGGTCAGGGGGCAGCCGAAGAAGAACGACTCCAGGCCCCTGACTCCAGGGACCTCGCGCCCCAGGTCACGAAGAAGAAAGGTTCGATCCCAGACGTGCCAGAAACAGACGACGAGCTCATGGGCGATGCTGGCGCGGCGCAGGCGCCGTGCTCGGACGCGAAGGGCGACGACAACAAGAAGGGCGACTCGTCACACTGGGCTGATGTATCTGAAATGGTGCGACCTCCAGCAACTGGCCCTTTGAAGGGGCCCACGGTTCGCCCCTCGTCTTCGCGAGACTACACCGTGGACAGCGCCGAGGGCATCATGGAAAAGGCTGGGGTGGGAAAATCATGCACGGCCATGGCATGCGTGCAAGTTCCGCAGTGGGGGCCAACCTCGGACATGAAGACCATCGAGAAGCAGACCGACGAGATGGCCAAGCAGGCGAAACAGCAGCAAGTCTTGATGCGCGAGATGGCAGAGAAGTCGCTCCCAGCGGACGTCGCCAAGAAGATGCGGGAGCTGGAGGTCGCACTGGAGAACAACAATATTGTGTCCCGCAGTGACATCTACCAGAAGTACCAGCGCCACCTGCAGTCACTGCCTGAAGAGGAAAAGAAAAAGCACAAGGGCACCACGATCCAGAAGCGCCAGTTCAGGCTGGAGTGGGCGAAACTTAGGCTTACGGAGATGGAGAAGAAGTACTTCCACTACAAGAGCTACGAGACCGTCAACACGAGAACGGGAATTTACATGAGCTTCCCACGCGTCGCACAGGAAGAGGGCGGGCACCATGCCGAGGCGAACGTGATTGCCGCGCGCAACTACTGTTCATCATGCGCTCTCCTCGGAGGCGACTGGGTCTACTGGGGCCCCATGTCGCAGCGTCAGAAGTTCCTGTGCATCGAGATTTCGCAGCGCCAGGCGACGCGCGAGAAGTGGGAGATCTCTACGCAGTTCAATTCAGCTGGCGCAAGCGGGCAGCCAATTATCGGGAACGGGCATGCGCCCACTATCGGAGACGGACAGACACCAGGAAACGGGCTGCCTGCTATCGGCATCGAGACGCCCGCTGAGGAAGGCGCCCCACCCTCGAAGAGGCGCAAGACTGCAGGTGCTCTCACCGAGGCGAAGCAGGAGCCGCCCGAGGAGCCGCGCGAGGAGCCCAAGCAGTCCGAAAAGAAGGCGCTGACCGAGGAGGAGAAGCAGTTCAAGAGAGATCTCCTCAAGGCCGAGAACTCTGCAAGGGCCCTAGTATCTAAGTACACGCTCGCCATGGGGGTCGCGGACACAGCGAAGAACGCGGCGAAGAGCAAGCAAGAGTGGAAGTGGCTAGCCGACAACGATGCCGAGCAGAAGCGTTACCAGGAAAGGATCGACGAAGTGATGAACAGCAAGCCGTCATTCTTCGAGCGCTTGCTTGCCGAGGACACGAAGGATGTGAAAAAGGGCATCTCGAGCGAGAACCTCCTCAACGAGTACAGGAACATCGCGAAACGGAGGGGAGGGGCATGCATTTTTGTTTGCCTGCATTTGCAACCAATCTGGGCCTCCACCTCCTCCGCCCCCACTCCAACTCCACCTCCAGGACCCCTGCAACTCCGACTCATCCGATCCCTTCAACTCCAGCTCCAGGATCCCTCCAACTCCACCTCCAGGATCCAACTCCTCCTCCTCCACCTCCACTCCAACTCCACCTCCATGACCTCCTCCGCCTCCACTCCAACTCCACCTCCCCCAATTCCTCCACTCCTCCCCCCCCCCCGCCTCCGCCCCAACTCCGCTGCTCTGCAGCGCCCCCCTACCGCGTGCCAGGAGAAGGAGGACGAGACGAGCAGGAGGCGAGGACGAGCAGGAAGGCGAGGAGGAGCGAAGCGGTGAGGATATGAGGCATGATCATCAGGAGAACGAGGAGGATGAGCTAGGGGGTGAGGGGAGAAGGATGAGGAGGTGGAAAAAGGGAGACGAGAGAAAAAGTTAACGGGTCTGCGGGGATCGGGAGGATGACCGAGCCGATCACCAAGCCCCAGCAGTTCCACAAGAAAATCATGGAGAACCACGCGACTGAGAAGAAGTTCGTCGGCTAGGCAGCCTTCGACCCTAGGTGGTGGCATTCGCTGACTAGAATTTACTTTTCTGGCCCTCATGTGCCTGCGTTTGGGTTCCGGTGTTCCGGTGTCCCGGTGTTCCGGTGCTCCGTCGTCCTGGGGCCGGGGAAATCCCGAATTCGAAGAGGAAATCGAGCGATGATTTTGCGATGAATTTTGGTGATGAATTTTGCAATGAATTTTGAGATTTATCAATGTATACCATAATCAAAAAACCAAAAATCATCGCGATGAATTCGCGATGACTTTGCGATGATTTCCGATGATTTTTCGTGATGATTTTTGCAGAGCCCATCGCGACAGATTTTGTCGCGCACCGACAGCAAAATCGCAATCCTAGACTCGCGATGCCACTACTTCGAATGTGCGCTTGATTTCAAGCCGCAGGACTGGAATTGGAGCAAGAGGAAGCGAGAGGACGAGGGGGAGGAGGCCTCGAGGGGATGAGGAGGAAGAGGTGGAGGAGGTGAGGAGGAAGAGGAGGACGAGAGGCCCGAATCCAGTCCACGAGCGGCGCACCTGGCGGCGACGACTCGCCTGCCAGACTCTTCGTTAATTATCGAGCCTGCGCAGTCAGATATATAGGTGCCACCGCCCTCGAGATCCCCCTGGAAGAGGGAGGGAGAGAATGAGACCTCCACGTCCTCCTTCTCATCTTCTCCTCCTGATCCTCCTTGGATGCGTACACTTGCCCACCTCTTCCATTCTCTAATTTTCTCATTCCCCCCCCCCCTCTGCTTGCAGCCTCCCTGATTCCCTGCACCCCCCCTTGCTGCACCAATCGACTGACGCTAGCGTTGCCAGTTTGAGGGAGTACGTGGTAGATCACGGTTCTCGGTTGGCGACACGTGCGATAGACGCGCGTGCACTGCGCAGCAGTGATAGGAAGCCGCTTTCATCTCATCGAGAGAACAGTGATGGGAAGCAGCGATGGGAAGCAGCGATGGGAAGTTGCGCATCAGTGATGGGAACGTACGCCCAGTCGTCCCCTAGGTCACGGAGGGCACCCTCCTCCTCCTCCTCCTTCCTCTCTCCTCCTTCCTCTCTCCTCCCTCCTCCTCCTCCTCCTCCTTCCCCCTCCTCCTCCTCCTCCTCCTCATCCCCCTCCTCCTCCCCCCATCCTCGCGCGAGAGCTGGGCAGCGCGAAGACAGTCGCACTTCGCGCGCGCCTTCCTGCGGGGCGCCCCCATGTGCGAGCAGGGGTGAAGATGGGGGCGAAGATAATCGCGCCTCGGCGGGCCAGGTGATCGAGCCTCGCGCGCAACGTCCTGAGATGAGTCGACGTCGGGGGAGAGGGAGCGGGGGCGCGAAGTAGATGACTAGAAGAATCCCGTGACCTAGATCGAGCTCCGTGGCTTAATTGTGCACGTGCCCGATATCAGCTGTCGCTACATATAGGCCCGAGCTAATTTTAAGCATGGCTCCAAAGGGGAGACGTGGCCGAAAACGAAACCGATCCTCCTCCTCAGAAGTTCGCCCATGGGATGCTGACCTTCCCCAAGACGCCACCACTGAGGCCGAGCAGACATCCGCGGGGAATGCATTTGTAGACGAGCTGATCGAAATGTACCTCCTTGGCCAAAAAATGACGGCAAAACATTTATGCGTGCTCTGTCACTGGGCTTCCGTTGCTGGCCTAACCGCAGCCGCAAAACATGCTGTGCACCCTGACAAAGGAACTGGCGATTTCCAAAAGAAGCTTGACATATCTTTGGGGCTCACACAATTTGACACATCATTATATGACATCCAAACCGCTGGTGAGGTCGATGCCGAACGAACCTCCATGACTGTGCATTGCATCCCGCCCCACGAAGCACTTGCAGCAGAGATAGCAGCCAACCCGTCCATCATACAGGATTGGGAGTCTAAGATAAATGACGAGCCCTGGATTCGAGATTATGAAAAAAACGAGTTCGTGAAACGTGCGTCCCCTGAGGAACGCAAGCGGCTTCTTCCCATCGCCTTATATATGGATAAGACGCCATATACAAAAAAGGACGGGTTTCATGGTATATTTTGTCATTTTCTACCATCTGGACGTCGCCACATGATCGCGTGCATCCGCACGACGGACATGTGCAACTGTGGATGTTCACATTGGTGTACACTGTACCCTGTGTATCAAATGATTAGATGGTCTCTTCAATCGCTGATATCGGGCACGTACCCTGACCGACGGCACGATGATCTAGAATGGAAGTCGACCGACGTCGATCGATCTTCCCTGGCTGGGCAGGCGCAGGGGGGGGCAGAGGCTTCAGCTGCAGACGTGCATGCACGCAGTGAAAGCGATCGAGAAAGAGAGAACGAGAGAGAGAGAGAGAGAGAGAGAGAGAGAGAGAGAGAGAGAGAGAGAGAGAGAGAGAGAGAGAGAGAGAGAGAGAGAGCGAGAGATATACAAATACATATATTAGAGACATGAGAGAACGAGAACTTGAGAGAGATCGTCGAGCAATTGAGAGAGATGAAGCGACATGTCCACACAGAAATAGAAGGCGAGAGGGGGAGAGCGATACATATGATGATAGAGGAAGGCCCGCTCCCTTGCTTGCTTGCCAAGGGGCTCCTCGAGCGCGTCGCGCAACGCCCGAGGGTCACTGGATGAGTTGACAGACGTTTGAGAATCATTGGGGGATCCTTGGGGGATCCTTGGGGGATCATTGAGGATCATTGGGAACTCACTTGGGGATCCGTGGGGTCCCATTGGGGAAGATGTGCAGGGGCATCCGGTTAATAGCATAGCAATTGATGGGCAACCCTCCCAAGGATACCCTTACATCCTTGCCTCCTGGGCCCATCCTTGGCCACTCTCGTTGGCCGCGCCCCACTCGGAGAGCTTCGAAATGGGCGTCCAAGGCCCTTGCATCCTTATTGCGCATCCTTGTTATGCGGGTTGACTCCCGAGAGTTCTTCAGAGGGCTGGGGAGTGAAGGATCTGCAATTCCGAGCAGTCCTCATCGATTTCAAAGCTGACTGGCCAGAGCTGAGCACTGGAATGGGGTTCCCTTCTCACAGTCCGCTCATGCGCCTTGCGTGTTTTGTTCGTGTTCTCAGGAATCAATTTTGACCCACGACCTGTCATCGCAAGTTTGCTCGGTTCCAGAGGTTGACTACGATGCAGAGTGTAAGAGGCATGAACATTATGTTGTGATCGAAGATGAGGAAGACCATAGAATGATTAAGCTTCGGCTGAAATTCCGACATGATAAAAGAGGGCGTGCACTGACCTCCCCGTTGGAAAAATTTGGACTCCTGAAGTGGGATCGATTGGAACCCAGCCCAGTACTGACGGATGTTGCGAATTTCGAAGCTCTCGATACATTCCCGATCGTGGTTAAGTTCTGGCGGCAACTCCCAGACTCCAGGACCTACCATCGCAACCCTTTGCTAGACATTCGTATTCTCGGTACAGGGATCCACACGTTCTCGTTGGACGAGTTGCATTGCTTGCACCTAGGCGTATTCAAGAATTGGGCAGGTGCAGCCGTGTGGCGCCTGATAGATGCCAACGTTTGGGGTGTTGCGGCAACTCTGCAGGACGATCGGGTTCGTCTATCCCTCCAGCACATGACCCTGGAATTGAAAACCTGGTACACGACGCAACTCAACCGAGGTGTGAAAGAAAGGAAACTAACACGAATAGGGAAAATAACAGCTGGCATGATAGGTGACAGGAACAGTCCCACTATTTCAACCAAAGCACAGGAGACAAAATGGTTTGTGTTTTTCCTCGTGGACCTCTTGGAAAAGAACAAAAACACGCTGAGGGGCATACATACATTGCATGCTGCTGGTGCTGCGTTGGTCAACTATTCAAGAATGCTGGATCAGCACGGCCGCAAACTGCCAGACGATGTGTGCGACGAGCTCCAGAATTTGGGCGAGCTCCATGTCGGCTTGGCTCAGCAAGCGGGGGTGCATATGGAGCCAACACATCATTATTTCCGCCATATGGCGGCCCAGCTGAAGAGGAAAGATAACCCGAGATTTTACAATGTTTATTGGGACGAATCGATTAATGGGGTCATAGCTGGCGTGGCGGCAACTACGCACAGAGCCCGATTCGAACGGATGGTGTTCAGGAAGTTTGGCTATATGAGCGACAGAGGAGCACCCTCTTTTGTAGGGGTGGTGATAAGGGGGGATGAGGGGCGAGGATGAGGGAGGCAAGAAGGACAGGAGGATTGAGGAGGAGGAGGAGGAGGAGGAGGTGGAGGAGGAGGAGAACGCCACCGAACCCCGAAGCAATATCAGTGACAGAGGCGGCAGGCGGCAGCCACTGATAGGTTCTCGAGTCTGCGCTGTCGCCCCCGTGGGCAGTCGCAGCTGATGCGCGCTGGAGCTCGGTGCTAACGTTGCCCCCCTCCCCCCAATTTGGCTCCGCCCTCTGGCAACTTCCCCCCCCTCCCCCTCCTACGCATTCTCCTCCGTCCTCCTCCTCCTCCTCATCAGCATCATCCTCCTGTCCGCACCCCCCTCCTCCTCCGCCTTCTCCCCCCTCCCCCTCCTCGTCCGCATTCCCCTACCCCCCCCCCCCTAACAAAAAACGAAACACATAGCACGCAAACGCAAACATCCTTCATTTATCTTGCCGCTCGGGCGAACCCGCCGAAGGAGTCAGTTCGACATCGTCTAGTCTCCCCGCGTTGGAGGCATGGTGAGAGCTGCGAAGGGGGGAGACCTCTTCCAACAAGGCTGGCGCATCAAACACCAATTTCTCCACCCAATGAAACCCCGGGGGGCTCGAATGGGCGATGGGCATTGGCTTTCTCTTCTGGGCAACCGCCCCCCCTAATACATCTCGCGTTGGATGCCGCCCGATAGGCGGCCACCTCGGCATACCGCCCGAAACGCTCGACCTGGCCGAGCGCATTCGAGCAGATGCACCGATGTTGACTTACCATGCGATGCTGCTGAAAGTTTCCGAGGTGGTAGCCGCCCGCATGGATGCTCTAGAGCGTACTTTGGACCTACTGGAGGCACTGTGGGCGCAAGGGGGGGAGCCCATATCTCCTCTCTCCTTCGCTCTCCTCCTGGCCCTCCTCCTTCTCGTCCTCCTCCCCGTCCTCCAACCCCTCCTCATCCCCCACCTCCACCTCCTGAGCTCCCCCCGCCCCCGTCCCTATATCCACCCTCCCATCCAATGGTGTGCCAATATCTCGCGTGGCCTCTCGTTCGACCCGCAGGTCTGCAGTGGGGCAGGCAACGAAGCCCTGGCGTTTCGCCAAGAGGGGTGTGCAACTCGAGAGTTCGATGTACGAACTCGGCATGCTGACGAGGACCTCTGCTAAAATAGCCACCCAAATCCCCGACTCTTCGGCGTCCACCTCGAACGCCCCGATGGCTTTTTTTTCGATCGCATTTGGCCCGATCGATTTGCAATGCACGAAGATTGGTCTTTCCAATCTGACTTGGTCACTGCCAGACTCTAGCTCGAAATGTGCCCTAGGGTGCCGCGCTGACATTGCGCACCGCATAATATATAAAGCGGTTCGCAATGCCACCACGGCGCATAACCGCGCTCGACAGACGGCGGCGACATCGATCTAGAAGCCTGCCTACAGTTCGGGTGTCCGATAGCGAGCTCGATGAGCTCGATGGCCCTCTCGATTAAGGATTGTCGTGCCGCTCATTATACCCCCCCCACTAACCCCCCCTCTGCTGGCTTCCAGAAAGGACATGACCACGCTCGAAGGCATGCTTCACCTAGGCTTCCTCACGTTGCAGATCAAGCACGGGGGCTTGATCGCTATTTCGGTGGGCCTCGCGTTTAACGCGTCTCCAGAGATCTCCAAGATGAGGGCGGAGGCAGGGAGGAGGGAGACGTGAGAAAGGAGGAGGCGCAGGAGGAGGAGGAGGCGGAGCAAGAGGAGGAGGAGGAGGAGCAGGAAAGAGCAGGCAAGAGGAGGAACCGCTCGCCCTCGCCCATCCCCTGCCCCGAGTTGGATTCGGCCACCTGGATCGGGTCCAACTCCGTCCACGTCCACGGCAGGGTCGACGGCGGCATGATCGGGTACGAGGAGCGGGTCCAGGGCGAGAGGGGGAGAGGTCGTTCCTCTGCTTACCTCCTTCTCTTCCTCCCCCTGCTCCTCCTCCACCTCTTTCTCCTCCTCCATGCCCCTTTTCCGCCGGCGTGCCATGCGCGCCGCGAACGAGACGGGAAGAGAGAAGATATTCGGGGGAAGACGAGAGAACTGGGTATGGGAGGACACGTCGGAGACCGTGAAGCTTGCGAACGTGCAGGCCCAGGTTGCGAGCTGGCTTCTTTACCTTGCACATGCGCGGTGCGTCTGGTGTGTTTTCGAAAAGCAGACGACGTCAAGGATTTCCAGTTTCCCGTGCGTGGCCGACGTGCTTGAGGCAATATGGGGATCAGGGAAACTATCCACTTGTTTTCAGCCCCCTTCCCCGCCCCCCCCCCCCCCCTCCTCCTCGGAGGAAGGGGAAGGGGGGGAGAAAGGGTGGGAGAAGATAACGGACGAGGAGGAGGGGGATGAGGAAGGGAGAGGGGGGGAGAGGGGGGGAAGGACCAGGGGGAGGAGGAGAGGGAGGGGGAGGGGGGGGAGGAGTCTCCTCCTCCCCCTCCTCATCCCCTCCGCCTCCTCCCTCCTCCTCCTCCGAGTCCTTTCCACCCCCTCCTCCTGAGGAGGGGGGGGGGGGGACAAGAGAAGGGGGGGGAGGAGGGGGGGGGGGGAGAAGGAGGAGGAGGAGCAAGGAATGCTAATCCTGCTAGACCACAGGTTATTGGAGCAGAGCAGTGCCTCACATACCTCGGGGGGTTCAGCAACAGGGGCCCTCCACGTCCTGTGCACCTGGCCACGACGCTGCCGAGAGAGCGCTGGCACTACATCTGCAAAGCTAAACACGACAACGCCGACAGCGAGCAGGATCGAACCCCCTCTGCAGGCCCTTGGTTCCCTCCCCCAGCCCTGATGCTTCGGACCCAACCGTCGCACGACGCCTTTTTCCCTATCAAAAAACTGCGACCTCTCCCCCTCCTCCCTTAGAGGGAAATCATTGGAATCTCATTGGGGTCGGTATGAAATCATTGGGGGTTCATTGAGGCGGGTTTGGCGGCGGCTCCTCCTCCTCGTTCTCCTCCTCCTCCTCCTGCTCCTGCTCCTGCTCCTGCTCCTCCTCCTCCTCCTCCTCCTCCCTGAGAGGGAAAACATTGAAATATCATTGGAGGTTGATGTGAAATCATTGGGGGTTCATTGAGGCGTGTTTGGTGGCTGCTCCTCCTCCTCGTTCTCCTCCTCCTCCTGCTCCTGCTGCTCCTCCTCCTCCTCCCTGAGGGGGCGGCGCGTTTGGCGGCGGCGGCTCTTCCTCCTCCTCCTCCTCCTCCTCCTCCTCCTCCTCCTCCTCCTCCTCCTCCTCCACCTCCTCCTCCTCCTCCTCCTCCTCCCCCCCCCCTCCTCCTCCTCCTCCTCCTCCTCCTCCTCCTCCTCCTACTCCTCCTCCCCCCCTCCTGCCCCCCCCCCCCTCTCCCTTCGACAGGACCGCAAGTCTGGGGGAGCCTCGCGGGTATGCCCCGTGGAGCACGGTACAGCCTTCCACATGGCGTGGGCGAGTGCCAATCGCATCGGCAAGGAGATGACTTCGAGCCCCAAGCCCAACACGACCCTCGATTCGTTCTTCAAGGGCTCGAGATCCCCGACGCAGTGAGTTGGGGCTTGCTCCGTTCTTCTCCTTCTGCATCCTCTCCTCCTCCTCCTTATAATCCCCTCCTCCTCCTCCTCCTCCTCCTCGTCCTCCTCCTCCTCCTCCAGCTCCTCCTCCTCCTCCTCCTCCTCCTCCTCCTCCTCCTCCTCCTCCTCCGATCTTTTGTTGTCATCCCTGCCTCTTCGCGCGTGGCCTACTAGGACGCCGACGCGCAGGAAGGCCGCTCGAGCTGGAGTGCGGGAGAAGTTCGGTCTGCCTCTTTCTTTTTCACTGCTATCCCATTCCATGTCGGCGATAAGTGTTTCGATAATATTGCACGCTCGCAATCCCATAACAATATATAAATATATGTATAGGAAACTATAGGGACATGTATGTATGTATGCATGTATGTATGTATGTATGTATGTATGTGTATAGTTATGTATGTCTGTATGTATGTGTGTATAAATATGTGTGTATGAATGCATGCATGTATGTATGCATGCATGTACGGATGCGTGTGTTTATGTAAGTATGTAGTTGTGTATATATACACATATGTGTATATATATATACATACATACATATGCACGCCATGCGCATCGTCACATCATCGTCATCTCCACCATCATCAAGGAGACGCAGCGGAATTAACAATTGCATCAACATCGTCAACATCATCACCACCGACATCAACACAACAAAACAGAGGAACGCACACGAAACAGCGGAACGCACACAAAACAGCGGAACGCAAACAAATCAGCGGAACACACGAGAATCACACCATATTTGAGGAATCCACACAAAATACAGGAAAAAAAACTATTCCGCAAAACCTTTGCGGAATCTCCCCTCTGGGTCCTTGCGCAGACCGCACGCCGATCCTGTCCTGGTTCGCGCTTTCGCGCCTCAGGAATCCCTGAAGTGTATAAGCGCTTAGGAATCCGGAGGGAATCCTAAGGGAATCCTAAAGGAACGCTAGCGAATCCGAAGGGAATCCTAAGGAAACCTAGCGAATCCGAAGGAATCCTAAGGAATCCTCAGGAATCCTACCGAATCCTCCGCGAATCCTATTGGAGTCCTAAGGGATCCTTGCGCAAACCGCACGCCGTTCCCGTCCGGGTTCGCGCTTGCGCGCCTCAGGAATCTCTGAAGTGTATAAGCGCCTAGGAATCCTGAGGGAATCCGAAGGGAATCCTCAAGGAATGCTAGCGAATCCGAAGGGAATCCTAAGGAAACCTAGCGAACCCGAAGAATCCTAAGGAATCCTCAGGAATCCTACCGAATCCTCCGCGAATCCTATGGAATCCTAAGGAATCCTTGCGCAGACCGCACGCCGTTCCCGTCCGGGTTCGCGCTTGCGCGCCTCAGGAATCCCTGAAGTGTATAAGCGCTTAGGAATCCTGAGGGAATCCGAAGGGAGTCCTCAAGGAATGCTAGCGAACCCGAAGGGAATCCTAAGGAAACCTAGCGAACCCGAAGGAATCCTAAGGAATCCTCAGGAATCCTACCGAATCCTGAACGAATCCTAATGGAATCCTAAGAAATCCTTGCGCAGACCGCACGCCGTTCCCGTCCGGGTTCGCGCTTGCGCGCCTCAGGAATCCCTGAATTGCAAAAACGCTTAGGAATCCTGAGGGAATCCTAAGGGGATCGTGAAGGAATGCTAGCGAATCCGGAAGGGAATCCTAAGGAAACCTAGCGAACCCGAAGAAATCCTAAGGAATCCTTAGGAATCCTACCGAATCCTCACGAATCCGAATGGAATCCTAAGGAATCCTTGCGCAGACCGCACGCCGTTCCCGTCCGGGTTCGCGCTTGCGCGCCTCAGGAATCCCTGAAGTGTATAAGCGCCTAGGAATCCTGAGGGAATCCGAAGGGAATCCTCAAGGAATGCTAGCGAATCCGAAGGGAATCCTAAGGAAACCTAGCGAACCCGAAGAAATCCTAAGGAATCCTCAGGAATCCTACCGAATCCTGAACGAATCCGAATGGAATCCTAAGGAATCCTTGCGCAGACCGCACGCCGTTCCCGTCCGGGTTCGCGCTTCCGCGCCTCAGGAATCCCTGAAGTGTATAAACGCCTAGGAATCCTGAGGGAATCCGAAGGGAATCCTCAAGGAATGCTAGCGAATCCGAAGGGAATCCTAAGGAAACCTAGCGAACCCGAAGAAATCCTAAGGAATCCTTAGGAATCCTACCGAATCCTCCGCGAATCCGAATGGAATCCTAGGGAATCCTTGCGCAGACCGCACGCCGTTCCCGTCCGGGTTCGCGTTTGCGCGCCTCAGGAATCCCTGAAGTGTATAAGCGCCTAGGAATCCTGAGGGAATCCGAAGGGAATCCTGAAGGAATGCTAGCGAATCCGAAGGGAATCCTAAGGAAACCAAGCGAACCCGAAGGAATCCTCAGGAATCCTACCGAATCCTCCGCGAATCTCAATGGAATCCTAAGGAATCCTTGCGCAGACCGCACGCCGTTCCCGTCCGGGTTCGCGCATGCGCGCCTCAGGAATCCCTGAAGTGTATAAGCGCCTAGGAATCCGGAGGGAATCCTGAAGGAATGCTAGCGAATCCGAAGGGAATCCTAAGAAATGCTAGCGAATCCGAGGGAATCCTAAAGAACCCGAAGGAATCCTAAGGAATCCTACCGAATCCTCATAGTAGTCATCATCAGAATTATCATAAACATCATCATCATAATGATCATCATCAACATCATCTTCACCATCGTCGTCATCATCATCACCACCATCATCGTCATGACTCGTGATCATCACCAGCATCATCACAATCATCACCAGCATCATCATCACCATCATAATCATCATCATCGCCATCATCATCGTCATCGTCATCATCGTCGTAATCAACATCATCATCATCGTCATACATCAGCATCATCATCATCGTCATCATCGTCATCATCATCATCCGCGTCATCGTCATCATACTAATCGACACCATCACCACCATCATCATCGTCATCATCGTCAACATCGTCATCAGCATCATCACTTCCTTCAACATCATCACCATCATGATGTAAGCTCCCAGTGCAACCTCAGCAGACATTTATTAAGCAACCCAAATGCAAGCAATTCAAAATAATGCAAAGCAGCCCAATGCAAAGCAATGCAATATCTTCGGAATCGAACACGGCGGGCCCGGACGGAGACGGCGTTCGCTTCCATCATGCTCGATTGTATGGACGGGGGGCAACTTAAAACCGAAAGCCGAGTGTCAAACTCTTAAGGTAAATTTATGTTCTGGGATCCAACATCGGCCACATAAACCTCTAAAACAGATACTTCAGTGCCAAAGAAAAACAAAGACAACGACACATCTTCAGGACAGCGGTTCACTACTACACGGCCCGGACGGGCACGGCGTTACCTACTACTACTACTACTACTACTACTACTACTACTACTACTACTACTACTACTTCTACTACTTCTGCTACTGCTACTGCTACCATTACTCTGACGACGAGCGCTACTACGACTACACTCGATGGGGAGGGCACGGATCTGTATTACAAGCCTTGTACGAACAGGGACGGAATTCCTTCAGCGTCTAGGGTAGCCCAGAGGCGTCAAGAGAAATAACCGCCCAAGAAACTCCAGCCTGGGAAACAATAGTGGGCAAATAATTTGACCGTCGACCCCCGCACCTGATTGTTAAGCCAGAGCTTTGGGGGTTGTGGGCTGCAGCATTAAAAACGTGCTGCAGCTCTCAGAGCGGTCTCGGAGCCGGGTCTCAGAGATCCCCGATTATTTTTGGTCCGATGCTGTTTTGGTTTAAGTTTCTTGAAAAAGGCTTTCGGGTGCAACCCTTTTCTCAATTGCGCCGTGCCTCCCTAGCCGTGTCAAGATGTCTCTTAACTCGACCTTCGGTGCGCGTCGGCATCCGAGTTTTGACGCTGAGTTGTGATGCACGTTGTCCGTTCCCATCTTGTCCTTCCAGGCCAAAGAACATGCCTTGGTCCTAGCTTCGTGTTGGTCTGGTGGCCAACGCGTCGGAAAAGCTGGGGCGTGGATGCCCTTGCGCCGCTCTTCCCCCCTTGCTCCCGCGGCAGGGTCCCTTTGCGCAGGCGCCTCCACGCCCGCCCCCCGCCGCCGCGCCAGGACGAGACGGGCAAGATCTCGTTCCGGAACCTCAAGCGCATAGCCCAGGAGCTCGGGGAGAGCCTCACCGACGAGGACCGGCCCGTGGCATCCCCGGCTTTGCTCAGTGCGATCGATCGTCGGTGGCGGCCAAGGGGGGGGGGGATGACTAGGGGTGTGTTGATATCATGGCGGGGGCCATGATCTCTCGAAGAACCCCCCCGTCTTGCTTCAAGACCTGGCTCCCCTTGCGCCACGCACATGCAACGGGCCATGATTTGCGCCCCCCCCTCTTGGACGCCCCCCTCTTTGGACGCATCCGAAATTGGCATTGGTTCGGAAAGAGTGGCCACGAAGACCGAAGCCCGGCAGCAGTCCCTGTTCATTTTGAGCAGTGCTCGTTGTCCGCGTCGCCGCGGGCGTGGCCCATACGGGACGGGAGGTCACCTGCCCAACAGCGGCCTATGTCGGTTTTTGGACAACGTTCGTTGTTGAGCATCGTGCCAATTTTGTCGTGTCCATTCCGGGCGTGCCAACACTGGACCCCCCGCGATGTCTGAATGCGAAGCGACGATGCGAACGGTTTGCGCGTTCCTCCCCCCTAAAGCCGCGGCCCCAAGGTCGTTCTTGCCTGGGGTGCGTGTCGTGTAAACGATGAGAGAGCTGCGTGCTCTTGTGTGTCGGACTCGGCTTCAAAAAGCGCACAGCTTTCTGAAGCCCCGAGATCGACTTCAGAGAGCTTGCAGTTCCCTCGGGTTCGAGGTTTTGGACAACGCTCACTGCTGCGCATCGCATCGCACTCATGGTTCCCTCGGGCTCGAGGTTTTGGACAGCGCTCACTGGTGGGCATCGTATTCGCGCTCGTGCCATACGCCAGAACGTGTGGGCGAAAGACGGCATTGCCAGCCTGATATCACCGCTCTGCGGGGAAGGTGGCACACCAGCTCTACATCGTGCGTGGCAGGAGGAGGAGACGGAGGAGAAGGAGGAGCCGAGAAGAAACCAGCCACACATCCGTAGCCATTTTGGCTCAAGCCAGCTTGGGGCTCAAGGTCATACTGCACCTGTAGCCTATTTTCGTCGCCGTCACCGCGAAGGCATCAGGTTACCCCCAAGATGACGCTGGCAAAGAGCGGGCGTCTTAGGCTGATGTGCCGCAAGACGGAGCTCTGCCGCTTCTTCCAGAAGGGCGCGTGCAAGCGCGGATCGGCGTGCGATTTCGCCCACGAGGAGCACGACTTGCGGGAAAAGCCAAACCTCCAACGTACGAAGCCGTGCCCCACGGTGGCTGAAGGCCTGAGCTGCGAGGATCCGAACTGCCCCTTTGCCCACTACGCCGGTGAGGCCCGCAAGTTCAAACCGCACCTGCCCGTTGTGGATCAAGACGTCTCTGTGAAGACGAAGAAGAGATCAGGCCGAGTCTTCCAGGAGGGGAACTACCTCAGCAACTGCAGCACGGCCGCCTCGCTCAGCGGCGGGCAGGCAACCTCCGACGCGAGCAGCGACTGTACGGTCGGCCTCAACTGTGACCTCGACGGAGGCAAGGGCAGCCTCACGCTGGGCTTCGACAACTTCAAAGCAGAAGCCGGCTGGAGCCGCCAGACCACCAAGTGCTCCGACAGCAGCTTCGGCCGCCAGATCTCCGACAGCGGCTTCGACCGCCATCTGTCCATGTGCTCGGAAGGCGAGCAGCGCCCAGAGCAGCTCAAGTGCCACAAGAAGTACAAGACGCGCATGTGCTCTTTCTACCTGATGGGGAAATGCCGGAAGGACGACTGCACCTTCGCCCACGGCCACCACGAGCTGAACACACCCGCTGGGAGCAAGGAGTCCTCGCGCGCCGGCAGCAAGGAGAGCTCGCGCGCAGGCAGCAAGGAGACCTCGCGCGCCGGTAGCAAGGAGTCCTGCTGCGGCGGCCCGGGGAGCCGCCGCCCCGAGCAGGCGCTGGCCGCGCCGCCGCAATTCTGGCCGCCGCCGCCCACGGGGAGCACTTCCGAGGGCGCCTCGTCGGAGCACGAGCCGGGCAGTCCGGGGCAGCAGCCGCCCTCCGAGGGCGACGCGTGGGCGCCGTCCGCGGCCGAGCTCGAGGCCGAGCAGGAGGCGGAGTGCCAGCTGATCGTGCAGAACACGTTCTTCACACTCGTGGTGAGCAGCACTCCGAAGGAATTCCAGCGCTCGTCGTCCACTCCTCCTGGGAAGTGACGCGCCGCGGCGGCTACCCCATGGCGGGCAAATCTTGGCACCGCTGCCACATTTTCAGCTTGCAGAAGCTCGTCGTGCATGCTCGTGCGTGCTAATCTCGTCATGAGGAGGAGGGCGATGAAGAGGGGGATGGGCCACATAGTCAGGAGGTGGGGTGGGTGGAAGCGGCAGAACCCCGTAGCCTTGCCACCGGAAGTGGCCTGAGGAGGACGGCCACGGGGAGGCAGATCACCGTTGGGTGAATTTAGGTTCTGCCTCCAAGCAGCGATGTGTGCTGGTGACGGTGCGTCGCCGGTCTGCTTCTCCGCGAGATGTTCCATAATCGCGTACCTCAGCGCCCCAACTGAATGCAGGCGCGAATGGCTGCTCGTCATCTGCGTCTTTCTGCGGGTCGGCCCTTTATTGGGCCAGCCCGTCTGCGTGTGCATGGGCTCAGCGATCGGAACAGCGCCGTTGCCGCACTGCACTTGCACTCTTTGCCTTCAGTTCCCCACTGTTTCAACCGCGCCAGTGCTTGGAAATTTAGCCAGCCGGCAACTTGCATAGCTAGATGGATGGCGTTGATCTGAGGACGCCTTCAGTCTGCACGACCCGGGCAGGGGCGGCTCATCCCCGTCCTTTCGTTTCACCCGATCATGGCCCGCACAGCCAGCAGCCAGTCGCCGAAGGGCCGCAAGCCCTCGGACGGTCAGCGGGCCTGGGAGCTGGGACGGGGCTGCGTTGGGGCCGTCAGGAAGGGGAGGGGTTGGGGTGGATCGCCCCAAAGAGGGTACCCCCGAGCCCCGATCCTCGAGGAGGGAGCGAAATGAGGCACTGCAGTATCGCGCAGCCTCTGTGCACGTGCAGGTGACCGCCGCGCGGAGGCTCTCGAGCCCCAGCTGCCGGCAAGCCTCCTGGCCGGGCACGTCGCCGAGGCACGGCCTCCCTCGTGTCCGCCGGCTCCTGACCGCGTGAGAGCAGAGGCCTGCTCCCACTCTGCGCGGACCTCTCATCGTCCAGCGGCTCGGGCACCGGGCCTGGCCGGGGGCGAGACCACTCTGAGGGCTTCTCTCGGTGCCTGAGCGCTTGTGGGGGATGGCGCAGCAGCGGCTGGGTTCCTCGGCGCCTCGGGAGCGGATGTGCGCTGTGGAGCCAGGGGGTTGCATGCACACAGGCACCGGCGAGAAGTCCGACCGATCGCCAGCATCTTCGGGATGTTGGGGTTGGCTTTCGGAGTGAGCGGCCAGCTTCTGCCAGATATGGAGGAGGGCTGGAGGGTTGTTGTGGAGTGAGGAGGAGGAGGAGGAGGAGGAGGAGGAGGAGGAGGAGGAGGAGGAGGAGGAGGAGGAGGACCGACTGCGCGAATGCTCGCGCCTTCGCGCGTGAGCCGACCGCGGCAGGGCGGGCGTGAGCACCGTGGTCTTCACGCAACGTGCTCCCCCCGCCCTCAGCGACCTCCGCTGGCTGTCGCGTGCGGTCGCCGCGCCGTCGAGCGTACCTGGACCTCCGACGCCTGATTGCTTCTCACGACGCGGGCCCTAGAACTGTGGAGGACGACCAACGGAGAGGAAGCCTGTTGCCAATTCATTGCCAGGTGTCTTAATCAGCATACTCCTACCGCTACCACCTGAACCTCTCCCGAGGTGCGTTCTCACCAGGAGTCCGAGGCGCATCCAGCCGCCGCGACGAGGCCCTCCAGCAGTCCGAATGTAAGGACGTCGTCACGGGCATCTGCTTTTCTCTCCGAGCTTTCGTGTCTGAGGTGGCCGGGGCAAGCCGAGCGACCGCGGGCGCGGTGGCGAAGGCTCCCTGCGCCGACGTGCCTCCTTACAACCGTAATAGTACAATTTTTGCGCTCCGCGGCGTCCGCGCTGGATGCATGGCCAAGGAGCCGGCCCAGGTGCGGCGCCGCGCGCCGGGGAGCCAAGTCGCGATTCCGGCGTGGCAGCCTCTGCCTCTGGCCGCCACCTGCGGCCCCGCTCCACGGGCAGAGGGCATGGCCGCCGCACGACGGGCCGCAGAGGAGGTGACGGCTGGGGGAGGTTGGAGGGGGGGGTGGAGGGGAGGAGGAGGGGTTGGGGGAGGAGGAGGAGGGGGAGGAGTGGAAGGAGGCTGCGCGGGCAGGTCGTGGAGCGTCCTCGCGACTGCAGTTGCTGAGTGCTGATATGCCCAGCCTCGACGAGGCTATTCGAGTGGCGGCAGGCGCGGTGGGTGAGCATGATGCCCCCGGCGCAAGGCGCCGGCGCCCCAGGGCTTGGCGTTTGGTTACCCGCTCCAGGCTCGGTCTGCCTGCTTACAGATTCGGTCGACCCTGCCAGGGCTGCACATCTCTTTCTTACCAAGCCCCGACGTCCGCTGATACCATTTTTTAGGTCGGCGAGAACAAAAAAAAAAAAAAAACATTCTAACTAGGAAGCGGGATCCCGTTTTTGATCCCCTTCCCGTCTCCGGCGTCCCGATCCCGTGGCCCGCACCCAGCGACGAGGCGCCTCCTGGCCGCCACCCGCTCGGGTGGCACCTGCAGCCCCTGAGCGCTGCCGGGCCCGACCAGAGTGCAGCGGCATGCTTTTGGCTCTGCCTCTTTCCTCGGAGCCTCTCGTTCCCAATTTGTCTCTCTCGCGCTCTCCACCACAACACTGTCGCAGACGCCTGCGCTGGGGAAACGTAAGACTCCGAAGCTCGGGTTTGCCGACGCTGCTTGACGGGCCCGTCCTAAATTTTGACGGTCCGGCTTTCGTGGGATGTGTGCAGCGGGAGCTCGCGTACATTGCAAATGAGGTCTCGTCATTTGCCTGACGGCCCCGTCAGGCCAACTCGAGTCTCCCGAACCCGTGTCTTACGTCTCCCCGACCTGTGCCTCTCCCGAGCTCTCCACCACAATATTGTCGGCGGCGAACCACCCCTGCCCACTGCCCTTTTGGAAACGCTTCTGTGGTCAAACGTTGGGCCCGAACCTTGCCAAGCTGTTGGGCCGTGTTTCCCCCCAGCCGTTGCGGAAACCCGTGGGGAAAACATTGGGGGAGGAAGAGAGAAGGAGAGAGGGAGAGAGAGAGAGAGAGGATACGGAGGCGGACAAGGAAGAGGAGGCCTCTTGGGAAGAGGAGGCCTCTTGAGGACCTCTTGGGGTCTCCTGGGGACTTCCCGGGGCCCTCTTTTGTAGCCTCTGAGGGCCTCATGGGAGATCTTGGGGACCTCTTGGGGGCCTCTGTGGACCTCTTGGAATCTTCTTGGCCTTCGGGCGCAGTCTTGGGGGCCGCACTGGGCCGTCTTGGGGCCCTCGTGTGATATTGTAGTGGCCTTCGGCCAGTGCCGCCGATCCGGGTCGCTCGGGGTTATTCTCCAGACGCAGAAATTATGGGCGCACACTCAAACGCACACACACAGTCACACCACTTAACCTGCGCCGCAGACATGCGCACACAGCATCACCCACACACACATACTAGTTGGGAAACGCACCTGTAGTACTAGTAGTAGTATTAGTAGTAGTAGTAGTAGTAGTAGTAGTAGCAGTAGTAGTAGTAGTAGTAGTGGTAGTAGTAGTAGTAGTAGTAGTAGTGGTGTGGTAGTAGTGGTAGTAGTAGTAGAGGCCTCGTTCCGCGGCTTCTCTCGACTTCCCGCGGTCTCTCTCAAGTTTCGAGCACGCGGTGAGTTTCACGATATATGTGTGTGTATGTACGCGTGCATGCATGTATGCATGCATTGATCATGTGTGCCTGTGTGTAGGTACGTATGTATGTATGTATGCTTGTGCGCGTATGTATGTATTTAGTTTGTATGTATGTTTGTATGTGTGTATGATAATATGTGTGTATGTGTGTGAATGTAAGTATGTATGTCTGGAAGATTGTTTTTCTATGTATGCAAATGTGTTTAAATGTAGGTATGTATGCATGTGTGTATGGATGTGCGTTTGAAGAGCGAGGATGTTTCAAAGAAGAGGCACTCGGTGACGCGATCGTTGAGGGATAGGAGTGAGGTCGCAGAGGAGGAGGAGGAGAATGAGGAAGAGGCGATAACTTGAAGGAAAACGATGAGACGGAGGACATCCTGCCGGTGGCGCCCTGGGCGGTGCCGCGGAAGAAACCGGGGGCCTGCCGGAGGCAGTCTGGAGGCCTCTGGGGAGCTGTTTTGGGGCCTCTTGGAACCTCTTTTGGGCCTCTTGTGGGCTTCTTGGGGCCCCTTGGGGGTCTCTTGGGGCCTCCTGGGGGCCTCTTGGGGCGGAAAGCTCGGTTCTTTCGGTTCGTGGTCCCCCTCTTGGGCCCCTCTTGGGGCTCTCTTGGGGCCTTCTTGGGCTGTCCAGAGGCCCTCTTGGGCCGTCTTGGGGCCCTCTTGGGCCGTCTTGGGGCTCTCTTGGGCCGTGTTGGAAGCATCGTGGGCCGTCTTGGGACGGACTTGGGGGCCTCTTGGGCCGTCTTCGAGCGTCGGACGCCCGAAAAGGCAAGAACGCTAAAAACCCTGAGAAAACCAATGAAAATCAACGATTCTGGCCTCTTGGGGCCCTCTTGGGAGGCCTCTTGGAAGCTTCTTGGGGCGTCTTGGAGACACCTTGGGCCGTCTGGAGGCCATCTCGGGCGTCTTGGAGCGATTTTTCGGCGACTCGGGGCCCTCTTGGAACCCCTTGGGGGTCTCTTGGGCCCCCCCCCTCCTCCAAAGCGCCGGAAAAAGCGGAGCATGGCGCCCCCCCCCCCCCTCTATCTTCCACTCCCCCGGAGCGGCCCCGGGGTTCGCCGGAAACTCGCACCCCCCCCCCCCCCCCCCACCCCCCCTTCCCCGGCAGAGCCACCCCGGCGACCCCCCCAGAGGCTGAAGCTCAGCCTCGAGGCTGTAGCTGAGACTCCTTGAAACTCACACGCCGGATCGGCGGATTTGAGGGCCGTCCGGGAGGTCTCTGAGGCCGCCTTGAGGGCCTCCTGGGCCTCAGAGGCACTCTTGGGCGAGCCTCGGGGGGTTCTCGATATTGCGAACAAAAAACTGAAAATACTAAAATTTGGAGAAAGTCTCCTGTGGCTGAGGCGCGGCCGGACCAAATGATTCTCCACCGGGCGGCCGGTGGCCCGCGGTGTCCCGCCGGTGTCCCGCGAAAGTCCCGTGTGGCTGAGGCGCGGCCGGACCAAATGATTCCCTTCCGGGCGGCCGGTGGCCCGCGGTGTCCCGCCGGTGTCCCGCGAAAGTCCCGCGGTGTCCCGCGGTGCCCCGCGGTGTCCCGCCGGTGTCCCGCGGTGTCCCGCGATGATGATGATGATGATGATGATGATGATGATGATGATGATGATGATGATGAGATGATGAGATGATGAGATGATGATGATGATGATGATGATGATGATGATGATGATGATGATGGTGATGGTGATGGTGATGCTGAAGATGATGATGCTGCTGCTGATGATGATGATGACGTCGATGATGATGATGATGATGGTGATGCTGCTGATGATGATGAGGACGATGATGATGATGATATGATGATGGTGTCCCGATGATGATGATGATGATGATGATGATGATGATGATAATGATGACGATGATGATGCTGTTGGTGTCCCGATGATGAGGATGATGATGATCATGATGATTATGTTGATGATCATGATGATGACGATGATGTTGTCCCGATGGTGATGAGTATGATGATGTTGATGTTGATGATGCTGATTATGATTGTGTCCCGATGATGATGTTGATGATGATGAGGTTGATGATGATTTTGGCGTCCCGATGATGATGATGATGATGATGATGATTATTCTGATGGTGATTGTGATGATGTTGATGATGATGGCGTCCCGATGGTGATGATGATGTTGATGCTGATGTTGTTAATGATGATGATGGTGCCCCGATGATGACGACGATGATGATGATGTTGATGATGATGTTGATGATGCTGATGATGATGATGTCGATGATGAGGATGAGATGATGATGGTGTTCCGATGATGATGATGATGATGATGATGATGATGTTAACGATGGTGATCATGATGGTGTCCCGAGGATGATGCTGCTGATGATGATGATGATGATGGCGATGACTGTGTCCCGATGCTGCTGATGGTGATGATGATGATGATGTTGATGATGATGATTGTGATGATGGTGATGATGATGGTGGTGTCCCGATGATGTTGATGACCGTGATGATGATGATGTTGGTGTTGTTGATGAGGACGGTGTCCCGATTATGATGATGTTGGTGATGATGATGTTGATGTTGATGTTGTTGTTGTTGATGATGATGATGACGTTGATTGTGAGAGCGGTTGTGATATCGATAGTGAAATCGATAGTGAGACCGAATGTGATATCGATTGTGAGATCGATTGTGAGATCGATTGTCAAATCAATTGTGAGATAGATCGAGTGAGATCGATTGTGAGATCGATCGAGGGAGATCGATCGAGCGATACCGATACTGAGATCGATAGTGAGATCGATAGTGAACCTCCTTATTAACCTCCTTATTACCCGAAGGGTGGTCGTATAGGTAAGATAAATAATTAAACACTTGTTTGCACAAAAGATCAGAACGTCGAAATACCACAAAAATCCTCTTCGGGCTGTCTGGGATGCCGTGAAGAGAAAAGCCGAGCACGTGGGGCATGCGAGGTGAGAAAACGAAGCCTGAGGTTCCTCAACTGTCTCGGCCTCTCGGGCCAGCCCCCGGGGCTTCCAAGCCGACCCAAGATGCACCCAAGCGAGCCGCACGGCGGACCTTTGAGAGGCTACGGAGAGCTCCTAGTCCAGAGAAGCTGTGGACTCGACTGGCGTCGCGGATTAGGTTTTCTGCTGTGTGTGTGTATGGCTGGGGGGCCAGGTGGACAACGACGACGAGGACGAGGGCGACGATCACAAGGGTGAGGAGGAAGACGATGACGAGGGGGCGGAGGGCCAGCACCCCCATCCGTCCGATCGGCCCAAACCAGTTGCAAGGGCGGAAGGGAGAAACACATCGGAGTCACATTGGAGCCATCTTGCGGCAATTAGGGTTCACGGGATCATCTTGGGGCAATCTCGAGGTCGTCTCGGAGTCGGCGTTCGTATGTCACGGACTACTCCTTGGAGGCGGCGTCATGGTATGGCAGCATTGTTCGTGGTGTCGTTGTTTGTTGTTTGGTTTGGTGTCGCTGTTGTAGTGTTGTTGTTGCTGCTGTTGTTGGTGGTGGTGGTGTTGTTGTTGGTGTTATTAGTGTTGGTGTTGCTGTTGCTGTTGCTGTTGCTGTTGTTGTCTGCTTTTGGTGTTGTTAGTGTTGCTGTTTCTGTCGTGCGGATCATGGGATGTGCTCACATTGCTGGTGGCTTTCGTTGTTAATCTGACCCTGCACGCCACAGGATTTGTTCACCAGGCATGGCCGCGAGGAGGTGTTTTTATATAGAAACCGGTTGTAGCTGGCATTATGTATGTTGTTGTTGATTGTTGATGTCGTTGTTGCCGTTGCTTTTAACGCGGGTTGTCTTGGCGATATCGCTATCATGTTTGTTTATGTTTTTCTTGCAAAAAATAAGTTTCTAGCATGGTTTCGTGCCGTCGTTGGTCGATTTCTCGCTTCTAGAGAATAAAGAATGTTTATCCCCCCCTCCAGTGCATCTTCTGTGTCTTTCAATTAAAGTGCACCTTGTTTTTTTACAGAAGCAATTATTCCTCCTCAGATTGCGCCCCTTGCCCCCAACGTGCAACAACAGCGGCTCCCTCCTGATGCTTCCTCACAAGGTATTTCCGGTGCGCGCTCTCGCGCAGAAATGTCCCTACACAGCTGATGCCCGAACCCCCGACACAAGCCGAACCCGAAGCCTGTCTGACCAAGCCCTCCAAGGCGCTTCGTGGGAGGCTCTCTGGTGATGCTGGCGTCGGTCTGGGCGGGGCTGGCCTCCCAGAGGGGCCGCGCTCTGGACACGCCCGGCCGGCGCCGTCGAGGAACTCTGGCACACTGGTGGTCGGGGGCATCTCACAAGGGCCATCCCGAACCTTGTATTAACACACGCGCACACCTCTGGAGCCGGCGGCCAGGCAGAGGGACTGCGCTGGCGGGAGGGGGCAAGAGCTGGACGGACAGACGCGAATTCAGCCGCCGTGCACGAGGGAAGGAGGAGGAACGCCCGGCGACGGCGGGAGGGAGGAGGAGGCCGGGCCCGCTCACAGCGGGGCCAGGCGGCGGCGGGTGTATATACACACACACACACATACCTGCGCTAGCGTTGGTTAGGGCACAGCACAACATACGGAAGGCACCGTGGCGGATAAGCGCTTGCGCCCAGGCTCCGACACTGCTGCTCTAGGCTTCGGTGCCCAAATGTTTAGGTTCTCAGTGCTTCGAGGGCCGCAGGGCAACAAAGGAAGCCAGGCTCATCCACGACAGTCATCAAGTTCGCCACCATGTGACATGCCCTCAGCGCGTCCATGCCTCAATCATTGCCCTCCGCCTTCCTCTACTCCCCGTCCTCCCTTCCTTCCTTTAGCGGACGTGGAAGACAAAGGTGGGGAACGCCGACCCCAGAGCCCCAGGGCGTCTGGAGAGTTTGTCATACAGTTCTGCGTCTGCTAGCTCTTTCGCCTGCACCGGCTTTGAGTTGGGTCGGGCACGGCCTTATAGAGTTGACGGAGTCGAGCGAATTAGGGGAGTAGCTTAACCCATGACGTGGCCATGCTGGGTCACGCGCGCGAAGAGTTAGCTCGGAGGGCGCGCCTGGAAGGTTCCCCCCCTTCCCCCACTCGCGGTCGTGCTCTGCTGGCTTCTCCTCTCTGTCGAAGAAAATCGGCATAAACATGAACTCTTGGCGCTCCGCGCGGATGTCTTGGATTTGTACTGGAGCGCCCTGGTGGCGCCTCCGGCACCGCCCCTGGCGCGCTCAGCGCACTAGGGAGTGTGGTCCAGCGCAGATCCAAAAAATCCGCGCGGAGCGCCCAGAGTTTATGTTCATGCCGATGTTTCTTCTTCTACTCTTGCCCCCTTCCTCTCCGTTCACTCCCCTCCTCCCGCCCCCTCCTCCTCACATGACTGTCCCTCTTTGCGATGCGCCCCGTACACTCAGCTCCAGAGGACGTGGCCCGAAAGCGATCTCTCCGAGCGAGGTTTCCGTGCTTCGGTTCAGCAGGCGGTGGATATTGCGTGTGTGACGGCTGTCTTCTTCAGCATGGAGATAATCGCTCCAGGATTTGGAGCAAACATGCCTCGAATCTTTTTCACCTTTTTCAACTTGCAAGGGCTCTCCTCGAGCTCCGGGGCCGTCAGAAGACGACTCTGGCTGGAAAGGTGGTCCTGGGGAGCGCCCCATGGCCCAGGACCCGTTTCCACCAGGAACCATTTCCCTCATTCCAGTTCGCGCACGCTTCCCAGCAGTACAGGAAATGCAGGAGATGATCGAGGAGGCTGACCGCGATGGCGATGGGCTGATCAGCCCAGATGAGTTCTACAAGGTCATGCGCAAACGGGGAGGCGCTCCTCTTCTTTCGCGCAGCCGGTGCGCGTAACTAGTATGCGATGTGTCTCCGTGTCGAGCATGCTATGCACACGATCTTTCTGCACGTGCATTTCTCCTGGCTGGCTATGGCAGCGTATCTTGGTGCCCATCTTGCTCGCCTCTGGTCCTTGCACCCGTCGAGCCGCCTACCACGCCTGCACGACAGTGTCTAAGGAAGTCGCGGCCACAGTGGCGAACAAGTGTCCACGGTTTCGCCACGCACGGCAAAGTTGTAGCGCTGCGAAGACAAGAAAGCAGCTTCCCAGCACAACGATGTGAGAACGCAGGAATCGCCGTGGCCAAAGTTTCTTACAATCCTCGTGCGTCATGTCTGCGGCCACTCGGACTTGTCAGCGGAGAACGAGCACACATCACGGGGGCTCATCACTTACTGCTCTTTCATGGGAGGTATGGCGGAGCAGTTTCCGATCCCTTCCTCAGCCAACAGACGTATGAACCCGCGGGAGCCCAGCATACCTTGCGAGAAGCTGCTGGCAACATCTTAAAATGCCAAAAACGTCCAGGGGGATGGGAGAACATCTCGCCACGATTGCGCATGAGCAGAAGTGTGCTTCTGTTGTCAGTTGTAGTACGATGCCATGCCCGGCGTTTCCTCTGCTTCCGGCAACCCTCTGCTGTGTCTCTCCCCTGCCGGGAGGCAACCCGCTGGACGACTGGGACAGCGACGACGATTGAGGGCCATGAGCAAGCTTGTGTCTCCCCGTCTCCAGTTGGCCATACAGTACCGTCGGCGCTGTGCTTCCCTGCGTTGTGTTCCCAAACTGCACATGAATGCGGAATATCTCTCTCTCTTTCTCTCTGTGTCTCTCATTTCTCTTTCCCTCTTTCTCTCTCGCTCGCTCTCTCTCTCTCTCTCTGTCTCGCTTTCCCTCTCCTCTCTCTATCTCTCTCCCCCTCGTTTCACTCTCTCTCTATCGCTTTCGCTCCCTCTCTCTCTCTATCATTTCTCTCTCTCTCTCTCTCTCTCTCCCTCTCTCCGTCTCTCTCTCTCTCTCTCATTTGGATCCGTTCACTTTGTTCGCGGTACCAGGGCTCTGTATTGGAGCGGTGATCATGGCCCACACCTGCTCCATTGGGCTCCCGAGGGCTCCCCCCGAGGGCTCCCTGGAGAGGTCGCACCGCACGACAGGCGTGTGACTGCTACAAGTGGCACAGCTATCAAAGTGACGCGGCCATTTGTTTTGCATATATGCATATATGCATACCTCTCTCTTTCTCTCTTTCGTCGTTTCTCCTCTCCTCTCTCTCTCTCTCGCTCTCTCTCCCCACTGTTCCCTTTTGCTACTTTAAGCAAATTGCGCTTGAATATATCATGTTCCATTAGTCCAGAAAGCACGTAGTTAGCGAAGGAGCGGACGAAATTAGTGTCGCAGATTTTCAAAATGGCTGAGTGGGTTCAGTGGGATTTGGATATGCCCAGATGTTTTGTTTTATTGAGGTGAATCAGAGGGTCCTCAAGTCAGGATGGGGGGACAGTGTGAGGGGGAGTGGGAGGGATGGCGATGATGAGGGCGAGTGGGAGGGAGGGAGGAGAAGGGGACGGTCGAAATTCAGGTGGGCTCGCCCTCAGTATCAGCACGTATTGTTCTATGTGTTGGATTGTGTTTTCGTGGGGACGGCCCTCCCACAGTCAGATTCATCCAGCAAGACAATATCGAG
This sequence comes from Prorocentrum cordatum, assembly GCA_963575745.1. NCBI lineage: Eukaryota > Dinophyceae > Prorocentrales > Prorocentraceae > Prorocentrum > Prorocentrum cordatum. The sequence continues at coordinate 197,411 of CAUYUJ010000636.1, forward strand.
CCTTCCTCGACGCAGGTGTTTTCATCACGCAGCGCGGAGTGCTGATTGGGACAGCATTGAAAAAAAGGCCACGCGAAATGACGAACGCGGAGCAGATGCAGTCCCAGCCCTGTGTGCACGAGTGAGGTGCGCACGTCCGTGGGAAATCGAGCGCCGCAGTCAAATTTGAGGGCCTCGGTCAGATAAGCTCGCAAGAAGTCTTGAGCAACCCCCATGCAGTCGGCACTGAAAGCAGCCCGCCAGGAAAGCGGCAACGCTGAGGTGCACTGGGTGCTTCCAGTATGTGGGCATACCGCCAAGCGAATTGCTGGTGACCGCTTGCCATGCGCGCTTGGGTGGACAGCGATGCATGAAGCCATCCTGGTCTCAATGAGTAGAATGGCAGCGCTGTGGGGAAAAAGGCGGTTTCCAATGTTATCGTTGTGTGCTCTGGCTCTGGCAGAGGTTGCCTGGAATTTGGAAGCGTAATTCGGGCACCTGCATGGTCAGGCTGGATTATGTATGCTCGTCGTCCCCTCTTCGTCTTCCTCATCATCCCTCTTGCCCTTCTCTTTCCTCTCACCCCTTGCACTGCGCTCGCCAAGCTACCGAAAATTACTTGAAGCGCCCTCGTGTTGCCTACGTTCGCGGATTTGTTAACATTGTGTCAACAGCAGAGATTCGGACAAGCATCTTCCATTCAGCCCCTCTCCCGGCTCACACCTTTCCTGCTTCGCCGGTGGGTGATGCGTGGATCACCGAGCGCGCGCCACCACTCGCAGAGTGCCTGCCCGCAAGCGTCAGAGAAAAAATTGCTTCCCCTTTGTGCAGTGTGCGTCGCAAGTCTCCCGCGGGACATCCAGGCCACCTGCGAGCAGTAACTACTTTGCGAGTAGTGGCAGGCGCTCGCCGCTTCTCTCCGCTTCTCGGCCGCTCGCGGCTCCTGCAGTGGAGGCCCCTTGCCAAGAGAAACGCCCTGCCTGCCTCCAGGGTGCCCTGGGCTTCTTGGGCCTCGATGGTCGTGCCGTGCAGAGCGTGACGCCTCCGCGCGAGAAAAGTCCAGGGACGTCCTCGGGTCTCGGGGTCGGGCTTCTTGTGGAGGGCTTCACGTGGTCGGGCCTCCTGTAATCCCCCCTGCGGGTCCAATCGAGGCTGGGGCATCGGACGCCCCCCGCTGGGGTTCGCCTGGCTGCGGACGTCTGCCGACTTCTGAGCCCCGGCCCCGCGTTGCGGAAGAGCTGCCCGAGGTCCGGACCCCTCCCGTTGGCACCGACCCCTTCCTCCCGGAGGCGTCCCTGGGGCGGCGCAGGGGCCCGGCGAGGGCGCCCCCCCAGAGGTCGAGAGCGGCCAGAAGCCGCCCGCACGGCGGCCTCTTCACGACGCGAGGGTGCCGGGGCCGTGCCCCCATCAGCGCTGCACTGGAGGGCGCCCTCAGGAGGAGGAGGAGGAGGAGGAGGAGGAGGAGGAGGAGGAGGAGGAGGAGGAGGAGGAGGAGGGAGGAGGAGGAGGAAGGAGGGGGAAGGAGGGGGAGGGGGAGGGAGAGGGGGAGGGGGAAGAGCCCTCAGGCCGCCGCAGACGACCCCGCGCGACAGCGAGTGCGCCTCGCCACCGCGCGCTCCACCCACTGCCCAGGCACGGCCTCTTCGGGCCCCGGCTGGGCGAGCTGGCAGACGCGGCGTCCCCGACCCTGGGTGGGGGGGGGCGTGGGCGGCCTAGAGAGGCGCACTGACGGGCAACGTCAGATGGGGACGTAGGCCAGGGAAAGACATCGGTGTCGCTGCCTTCCCCTCGTCGCCACTGCTGTGCTCGCTTCGAGATCCTGGTGAGAGCGCACCCCTGGAGAGGTCTTGGGGAGTAGCGGTATGGATATCTTTTCGTTTCCCAGGGGGCAGGCCCGGGAGGGGATGCATCGACCCCCAATCGCCCACGGAGACATTAGGGGCAGCGTTAGGGGGGACCATCAGGGCAACGGGTTAGAAATCAGGCTTTCGGTCGGCTCTCGGCGTCTCTCCAGCCTCGGGGTGCTCTCCAGCAGCTGCGCCTCGCCAAGAGCGCTCCGGGGATGCCCGCAGCGTCCCGAACGGCCGCCGGAGAGCCGAGCTTTGGGCCTGAACACCGGGAGCTCAGGGGCGGGGCGCATCAACCCCCATTCGCCCGCTGATGGCCGACAGAGGCCCGGCAGCCCACCCCGCCCAGAAACGTGCGTCCTGCGCTGTCGGGGGCCCATCGCCGACCTATCGGCGATGCACATCGCCGATTCCAGCTCGATGTTCCCCCCCCTGAGCCAGCCCCCCACGATCGTCCCCCCCCACGCCAGGCACAACGGGCGGGCTCCGAGCACGGCTGGCCAGAGGTCTTCGGTCTGGCCCGCACTCCTCTGCTCGTCGGTGGGGACAGCCCCAGCGGAACGTGCAGCCAGCTCAGGCGACCGCAAACATGGATGAAGGGGGCGTGGATTAGCGACGGGCCCCGCTGTCCTGGGCAGCCGCGCATTTCCGCCGCCGAGCGAGGCGGCCACCGGCCGCACTTCGGGGAGGGCACCTCCCCGGCTCCATGGATCTGGCGACCGCGCGCCACATCCATGGATCGCTGATCCATGTTTGCGCGCCCCCGACCAGTGCAACCGGCGGAAAGTCCCCTTTCCTTGCATGACGCTCTTCTGTCCGGGGCCCGGCCGTGCTGCATACCGGACACCCTCGCAGATGCTCCGGCTCTGACCGCGGCGGGCGCCGCTGCCGCCGCGGGGCGGGACCCGCCGCCCGCCCGCGGGGGACCCCGGCGCGGGCGAGGCTCGCCTCCGAGCGCGGCCGGCCTCCTGAAGGATCGCCCGGGGCCGAGGGCCGGAAGAGGAGGAGGAGGAGGAGGACGACAACGTCGTCCGACGACGACGACGACGACGACGACGACGGCGGCGACGACGACGACAACGAGACGACGACGACGAGACGAGACGACGACGACGAGACGACGACGACGACGACGACGACGACGACGACGACGACGACGACGACGACGACGACGACGACGACGACGACGACGGCGGCGGCGGCGGCGGCGGCGACGGCCACGGCGGCGGCGGCGGCGGCGGCGGCGACGGCGGCGGCGGCGGCGGCGCGGGTCCTAGCCACAGGCTCCCCGCCCTGCGCGGCGACCCGCTCTTCCAGGGGAGGGAGCGAGGCGGGGGCGGGGGGCGACATGAGCACAAGCTTCGGATCCCTCCTCCCCCCCTCTCCTCTTCCTCTCTCGCTGGGGCGGGAGATGCTTGACAACTGTTTGGCCCCTGGGGGCCCTCGTCGGGCCTCGGGACCGTCGTCGTCGTCGTCTTCGTCGTCGTCGTCTCGTCGTCGTCGTCGTCGTCGTCTCGTCGTCGTCGTCTCGTCGTCGTCGTCGTCGTCGTCGTCGTCGTCGTCGTCGTCGTCGTCGTCGTCGTCGTCGTCTCGACGTCGTGAGCAAAATCATGACGCCGGAGTTCTGGGCCCCGTATCGCTTGGGAGGTGTTTCCGGTAGCCCTGCCGGGGCGGTCCGCGCGCGGGAGGCCGGATGTGGGCAGGGGGGCTCGGCGCCTGCCCAGGAGCTCCGCGCGGAGCTCCGAGATTGTGTGTGCACTTCGAAGACAAAGCACGGATAGGCCAGGGGCACGTGTGACCCCTTTTGTGTAGAAGTTGCCAAGGCCAGCGACGGTGGATCGCGCTCCCGCCCATGTCGGGGGCCGTTCGTCCTGCGGAGAGAGCCACACATGAAGGGCAGGCAAGCCCGTACGGCCAGTCCATACCAGCGACGTGTGTGTAAACTGCCCCATGTTTTTTCATCGCAGTGCCGGCATCATTTCAGGTGGAGCGCGCTCTCAAAATCTGGGTGTGAGTCACCAGGAGAAGCAAAGGACGCCATCACAACCTCCACGGGGCCTCCATGCCCTCCCAGGCCTGGCCGAATCTCTGCCCAGGCTGTCCCGCCGCGACGACCGGGCGCGCTTCCTTGACGCTTCCTGTGCACCTCGGCCGTCCTCGCCTTCGTCTCGCGCGGGGCCGCGTCTCGGCGCCCAGGCCGGGAGGGCACGGACGTGGCTGCTGCTCGCCGTGCGTGGCTTGTGCGCGCGCCTCGCCGCTGCCGTCCCGGCGCGCGCCTCCCCCGTGCGTCGCCCCTGAGATCCACGCGTCGCATGTCTGCTCGCGCCAGACGTTTTCGCTTCGCTCCAGGCCCCGGGGCCTTCGCAGGTCGATCCGGCGCTCGAGAAGGGCTGCAGGAACGGACTGGGTCCGGGGGGCTTCGGCCGTGGTATTTCACGGGGCCGCGCTCTGTTCTCGCGACGTCGGACCACAGGGGAGCCGAGACCGCGCAGCAGGACCGCATGGCCGCGCGCCCGGAGAGCGAGGCCGAGGACCTCCCCGCAGGGGGGGGGGGGCCGGGCGGCGGGGGGCGTCCAGGGTCGGAGGGCGCCATCTCTGCACAGTCAAGCCGCGTCTCTGACGGCCGCTCGACTTTCCAGGGGGGGGGGGGGGCGAGGGAGCCAGGTTTCAGTCGGGCCTGTCCCTCTACAGGGGGAACATGCAAAAATAGTCTGGGGACGATGTGTCGAGCGTTTTTGTTACAAGTGTGGGGTATGTTTCGTTTTTCGTCCAAGCTCCCCCTGCAGGGGGACAGGCCCGACCGAAAGCCAGGTTCGCAGGAGCGGAAGAAGGCAGGACGAGGACGAGCGGGAGGGAAGACGGGAAGAGGCACCGCGACGCCTCCCCCCCGTCCGCGGTGCGGGGAGGGGGAGAGAGCGCAGGACCGCTCGGGGCCGTTTTGCCTGGCCCCCGGGGGCCCCTCGGGCACGCGCACCCAGGGTGACGGGCAAGCAGGAGGAGGAGGAGGAGGAGGAGGAGGAGGAGGAGGAGGAGGAGGAGGAGGAGGAGGAGGAGGGGAGGAGGAGGAGGAGGGAGAGGAGGAGGAGGAGGAGGAGGAGGAGGAGGAGGAGGAGGAGGAGGAGGAGGAGGAGGAGGACCTGGATGGGCGGCCTCGACCTGGGCGTCCAGGGGTGCCCTTCTCGTCCTGGCCCCCTCGGCCCCCGCAGGCCCTCGGACCCTCCTCCGTGGGCCGTGGGCGTCAGGCCTCGGCCTCGATCTGGGCGTCCAGGGGCCTCGCATCCCTTCGGCAGCGAGCCCGGGGGGGAAGTGAGAAGGGGCGGGAGTGGTTTGGGATTTGAAAGCCCCCATCCCTCCTCACAGTGCTTGGCCCCCTCCTTCCCGCGCGCCTCCGCTGGTGCGAGCCTCGAGGGCAAACCGCTCTTCCGACAGGGGAGTGTATCAAAGGCATCCGCCCCATTGCAAGTATAATATCTCTTATCCCATGGATTCCCTCATCTCAGTTTCATTCCCAGTCTTGTTCTGCATCCCTTCTTCCTGACGATTCTCTCTCCGAAGCGCCAACTGTCGCTTCAACTACGGGCCTTTCAGAAGGCTCGGAAGCCCCCTGGCCTTCTGAGAAGTTTCCTAAGCCTGCCCCGAAGACGCAAATTATAGCCGGAGTGCAGTATCCCCAAACAGGGTTTTTAAACCCACTGCGGTTTCCAAGGTCGATTGCGTGCCCGTCCAGTGCGGGCTGGCATGGCATGTTAGAGCATCATGAGGATTGCACATGAGATGTTTACACGAAAATTTGTGTGACGCATGCCTATCAGGAAGCTAACGCTAGAGGGTGTCGTACTCTCTCGCACCTGGTCGACGAGTAAGCTGTCGGGTCGGCACTGTGAGAGGCTCCACCGCCATGCTGTGAACTCGGAAGCAGCTGTAAGAGGAAGCGGGGGAGGGCGCGGAAGCGGGGGGGCATGTCGTGATGGTTCCCCCGGGGATGGCATCGAGAGGTACGCGGCGCACGTCTCAAAAAAATTATCCCGGCAAAGTAACCTAACAGCGATGTGTAAAAAAATATTTGAAAGCATTCCCCTTAAGATTCAGATGAAAATCCAGTTGTAGAATTCTGCTGTTCTCGCAGTCGTAGTCGCATTCGCGATGACAGTCGCAGCGGCAACGGCAGTCGCAGTCACAGCCTCAGCCTCAGCCTGCCTCAGCCTCAGCCTCAGCCTGCCTCAGCCTCAGCCTGCCTCAGCCTCAGCCTCAGCCTGCTTCAGCCTCAGCCTCAGTCTGCCTTCAGCCTCGGCCTCAGCCTCAGCCTGCCTCAGCCTCAGCCTGCATCAGCCTCAGCCTCAGCCTCAGCCTGCCTCAGCAGCCTCAGCCTGCCTCAGCCTCAGCCTGCCTCAGCCTCAGCCTCAGTCTGCTTCAGCCTCAGCCTCAGTCTGCCTTCAGCCTCGGCCTCAGCCTCAGCCTGCCTCAGCCTCAGCCTGCCTCGGCCGCAGCATCAGCCTGCCTCAGCATTCAAAATGTGGCCCAGGAATGGAGTTCTGGGAACTAGAAGAACACGAAGTGGCCTACAGTTGGCTCCGGGCATTCAAAATCATGCCCAGGAATGGAGTTCTGGGAACTTGAAGAGCACGAAGTGGCCTACAGTTGGCTCCGGCATCCAAAATGTGGCCGGAATGGAGTTCTGGGAAATCGAAGAGCACGAAGTGGCCTACAGTTGGCTCCGGCATCCAAAATGTGGCCCGGGAATGGAGTTCTGGGAAGTCGAAGAGCACGAAGTGGCTTACAGTTGGCTCCGGGCATCCAAAATGTGGCCCGGGAATTGAGTTCTGGGAGCACCAAGAGCGATTTTGCGAGGATGTCCAAAGCGATTTGGGCTTCGGCGGCAGCCGCCCCGGGTCCCGCCCCGACCCCCCTGTGGAGTCAGTTGCTGCTCTCTTTTGAGTCCATTAGAAACCTATCAGCAAAAGCTGTTAGGTAAAAATCGTGACGTCGGATGCCTGGGGAGGGCGGAAGGCAGGGCGCGCATGACGGACGCTGAGGCGGCAGAAACGCCGACGGCGGGGACGGGGAGGCGGAGGCAGAGGTGCAGCAGCGGGAGGCGGGAGGAGGGAGGAAGGAAGAGGAGCCAGGCGGGAAGCGGGAAGAGGGAGGCGGGAGAAGGAATGAGATAGGTTGTGATTGGAGCCCTTGTGCAACGAAACGTCTAAGGCAGAACGGGCCAGACCATCTCGCGCGCAACATATTCGAGCTTCGCATAGTGAGGATGTCTCAAGCGAAACGGGCCGGACCACCTCGCGAGCGACATCTTGGAGCTCAGTATTGGAAGGATGTCTCAAACGAAACGGGCCGGACAACCTCTCGCACACGTTCTGACACGTCCACGTCACATTCGTTTCCCGTTAGGTCCTCTCCTGCAACTCCCTTACTTCTCCCTCCTCCTCCTCATCCTCCCCCTCCTCCTGCCTGCTCCCTCATCCACATCCTCCTCCTCCTTCTCCCTTCCATCTCCTCCTCCTCCTCCTCCTCCTCCTCCGCCTCCTCCTTCTCCTCCACCTCCTCTTCATCCCGAACGGCATCTCGGAGCCCAGAGTTGCGAGGATGTCTCCAGCGTAACGGGCTGGACCACCTCTCGCGCGGCATCTCGGACCCCAGAGTTGCGACGATGTCTCGGGCGAAACGTGCTGCGAGGAAGTCTCAGGCGAAACGGGCCGGACCACCTCGAGCGCGGCGTCTCAGAGCTCCGAGTTGCGGGGGCCTCCTGGGACCTCTTGGGGCCTCCTGGGGACCTCCTGGGGCTTCCTCCTGGGCCTCCTGTGGCCTCCTGGACTCCACCTGGGGCTTGCTGAAGCCTCTTGGGGCTCAAGAGCATGTGGCCGCTTGGGCCACTCAAAATGGGGGGGGGCCACAAGAGCAGGAAAAATCAACGAATCGGCACCGGATGTGGATTAACTTGACACGTTCTGATAAGGGGGCCTCCTGGGAGCCTTCTGGGAATCTCATGGGGACCCCTGGGGCCCGTCCTGGGCGTCCTGCGGCCTCCCGGAGCTCTCTGGCGCCTCCTGGGGCTCCCAGGGTCCTTGGGAGGATATGTAACATGTGGTCTTCTGGGCCCCCAGGCTGGACCACCTCTTGCGCGGCATCTGGGAGCTCAGAGTTGCGAGAATGTCTTGTGTGAAACAAGCCGGACCACCTTGCGCACGGCATCTCAGAGTTCAGAGTTGCGAGGATGTCTCAGGCGAGACGGGCCAGTTCACCTCGCGCAGGGCATCTCAGAGCTCAGAGTTGCGAGGATTTCTCAGGCGAAACGGGCTGGACCACGTCGCGCGCGGCATCAGAGAGCGCAGAGTTGCGAGGATGTCTGAGGCGAAACGGGCCGGACCACCTCGCGCACGGCATATCAGGGCCAGGGCTCAGAGTTTGGAGAATGTCTCAAGCGAAACGGGCCGGACCACCTCTTGCGCGGCATCTCGGAGCCCAGAGTTTCGAGGATGTCTCAGGCGAAATGGGCTGGACCACCTCTTGCGCGGCATCTCAGAATTCAGAGTTGCGAGAGTGTCTCAGGCGAAACGCGCCGGACCACCTCGCGCACGGCATCTCAGAGCTCAGAGTTTGGAGGATGTCTGAAGCGAAACGGGACGGACCACCTCTAGCGCGGCATCTGGGAGCTCAGAGTTTGGAGGATGTCTCAGGCGAAACGGGCCGGACCACCTCTCGCGCGGCATCTGGAAGCTCAGAATTATTTCGAGAATGTCTCAGGCGAAACGGGCCGGACCACCTCTTGCGCGGCGTTTGGGAATTCAGAGTTTGGAGGATGTCTCACGCGAAACGCCCAATCCCGGACAACTCAGAAACGAGAGTTGCGAGCATGTCTCAGGCGAAACGGCCCGGACCACCAAATTTTTTTGAGGACGTCTCTGCTTTGATTTCCCTCGGCCAGAGTTAGCTTTTATCACAACATCACCCCGTTCAGCAAGCTGTTTGGGGAATTGTAGCCGGAGCGCAGTATCCCCAAACAGGGTTTCTTAGACCCTGTGTGGTTTCCAAGGGCGATTGCGTGCCCGTCCAGTGCGGGCTGGCATGGCATGTTAGAACGTGATTACATGATGTTTGCACATGAGATGTTTGCACGAAAACTTGTGTGACGTATGCCTATCGGGAAGCTAACGCTAGAGGGTGTCGTACTCTCTCGCGCCTGGTCGACGAGTAAGCTGTCGGGTCGGCACTGTGAGAGGCTTCACCGCCATGCTGTGAACTCGGAAGCAACTGTAAGAGGAAGCGGGGGAGGGCGCGGAAGCGGGGGGGCATGTCGTGATGGTTCCCCAGGGAATGATATCGAGAGGTACGCGGCGCACGTCCCAAAAGAGAAATCGTGACGTCGGATGTTTGGGGAGGGCGGAAGGCAGTGCGCGAATGACGGATGCTGAGGCGGCAGAAACGACGACGGCGGGGACGGGGAGGCGGAGGCAGAGGCGCAGCAGCGGGAGGCGGGAGGCGGGAGGCGGGAGGAGGGAAGAGGAGCCAGGCGGGAAGCGGGAAGAGGGAGGCGCCAGAAGGAACGAGAGAGGTTGCGATGGGAGCCCCTGTGCTACGAAAAACGTCTAAGGCAGAGCGGGCCCCCTTCAGAAGGCCCCGGGACTTCTGACGAGCCCCGCCGCCTTCTGAGAAGGCCTCCTCCTTCTCGCTTCCCCTCCTCGCTCGCCGCTGGTCCCCCTTCTCGCTTTCCCTCCTCGCTCGCCTTCTGAGAAGGCCTCCCCCTTCTCGCTTTCCCTCCTCGCTCGCCGCTGGCCACTGCTGCGCATCCTGCACGGTCTCAGGCTACGAAACGTCTCAGGCAGAGCGGGCCCCTTCCGAAGGCCCCAGGGCTCATGACGAGCCCCGCCGCCTTAGAAGGCCTCCTCCTCCTCCTCGCTTTCCCTCCTCGCTCGCCGCTGGCCACTGCTGCGCATCCGCACGGTCCGGTCACGCTGCGCACCTCTTCGGCGGCCCTCTCCTGGCCAGGGCGCTGCTGGGCACAGCAGGGCCGGCGCCGGACGCGCGCGGGCCTCCTCGGCCGGGCCCCGCCTTCGGCAGCAGCCGGCCGAGATCCCCCCTCGAAAGCTGGCGGAAGCAAACAAAAAAAGCGTTTCGCTCGAGACATCCTCAACAAATTCTGAAAAACAAGCGTTTCGCTTGAGACATCCTCAACTTTTTCTTTCGCCGGCCCTACGCGACTTCGTGATTTATGGCAAAAGAAATTCGCCGGCCCATCAGCCGTCAGATGCGGGGGTAAACCTCTAAAAGAGAACCCTGGGCCTCAGCCCTTTCCGGGGAAAAAAAACGTGGCGGCTCCGCCAGCAGTCACCGGGCGCGTTCCACTAACTCGCAAAGTGCCCACTCGCAGATGTCCGGAACAGACAGGTCTTCCTCTCGAGTGGAGCATCGTGAATGCCCCGCGGCGGGTCCAGGCCATTTGCGAGGAGCTGCTTTGCGAGTAGTGGAATGCGCTCGTCCAGGCAGGAGCTAGGCGGAAGGCAAATCCAGACGGGGCCAGGACGAGGATAAATCCGTTCCAGAGCGTGCCCGAACGCTCTCAGAATTTTCCGCAGCGCTCGAGCGCTCTGGGAAGGCCGCGGCGCCCGAGACATCCTCCAGAGCTTCTGGATCTCAGAGATTCTCGATTTTCAATTTGTCTTCTCCCGATGTTGCCCTCGTCCTGGCTCCGTCTTGCAAATGTGTCGTGCCACCACCCACTTCAGGGGAGAGGAGGTTCTCGAGGGAAGGATTCGGGGGGCTGGGCAGGTACTCATGGCCTCTTGGCTTATTATCTGCCTTGAGTACCCCTTCGGGCCTCTGCTTGCAGTGAGTTTTCCAACGAGGGGGGTAACGCCGAAATGTCGGTTGTTACTTGGCAGGCCCACCGCAGGATTTCCATTGTGATGATTCTAGGTTTTAGAGGTTCGAATCAGAGAAGGACGGAAGTGGAACAGGACGTCGGGATTTTTTCCCGGAAAGGGCTTAGGCCCAGAGTTCTTTTTCCCAACCCTCCTGCGTTGGGTACTCGTTTTGAATAGAGCACTGCGGTCTCCACCTTCCTTCCTTCCTTCCTTCCTTCCCGCCTCCTCCTCCTCCTCCTCCTCCTCCCGCCTCCTCCCGCCTCCTCCTCTCTCTCTTCTGGCGCCACTTTCGAGGGCTGCTGGGGTGCCCAGCGGAGTGACGCCCTACGGGGACTCAGATTAGACCTCGCCATCCCTGGTGGGGCTGCGGTCTGTGAAACTGTCGCCACTTTCGAGGGCTGCTGGGGGGCCCAGCGGAGTGACGCCCTACGGGGACTCAGATTAGACCTCGCCATCTCTGGGGGGGCTGCGATCTGTGAAACTGTCGCCACTTTCGAGGGCTGCTGGGGTGCCCAGCGGAGTGAAGCCCTACGGGGACTCAGATTAGACCTCGCCATCCCTGGTGGGGCTGCGATCTGTGAAACTGTCGCCACTTTCGAGGGCTGCTGGGGGGGCCCAGCGGAGTGACGCCCTACGGGGACTCAGATTAGACCTCGCCATCCCTGGGGGGTTGCGATCTGTGAAACTGTCGCCACTTTCGAGGGCTGCTGGGGTGCCTAGCGGAGTGGCGCCCTACGGGGACTCAGATTAGACCTCGCCATCTCTGGGGGGCTGCGATCTGTGAAACTGTCGCACTTTCGAGGCTGCTGGGGGGCCCAGCGGAGTGACGCCCTACGGGGATCAGATTAGACATCGCATCCTGGGGGGCTGCGATCGTGAAACTTTCGCCACTTTCGAGGCAGCTGGGGGTCCCAGCGGGTGACGCCATACGGGGACTCAGATTAGACCCGCCATCCCTGGGGGGTGCGATTGTGAAACTGTCGCCACTTTCGAGGGCTGCTGGGGGGCCCAGCACAGAGGGTACTCACGGCGATTCAAATGAGACCTCGCCATCCCTGGGGGGCTGCGATTCTGTGAAACTGTCGCCACTTTCGCCAGGGCTGCTGGGGGGCCCAGTACAGTGGGCACTCACGGCGGATTCAAATGAGACCTCGCCATCCTTGGAGGGCTGCGATCTGTGAAACTGTCGCCACGTTCGAGGGCTGTTGGGGGGCCCAGCACAGTGGGTGCCCACGGCGGATTCACATGGGACCTCGCCATCCCTGGGGGGGCTGCGATCTGTGAAACTGTCGCCACTTTCGAGGGCTGCTGGGGGGGCCCAGCACAGTGGGTACCCACGGCGGATTCAAATGGGACCTCGCCATCCCTGGGGAGCTGCGATCTGTGGAACTGTCGCCACTTTCGAGGGCTGCTGGGGGGCCCAGCACAGAGGGTACTCACGGTTGATTCAAATTAGACCTCGCCATCCCTGGGGGGCTGCGATCTGTGAAACTGCAGCCACTTTCGAGGCTTGCTGGGGGGGCCAGCACAGTGGGTACTCACGGCGGATTCAAAGGCTGCTGGGGGCTGCGATCTGTGAAAGTGTCGCCACTTTCGAGGGCTGCTGAGGGGCCCAGCACAGTGGGTACTCACCGCAGATTCAAATGGGACCTCGCCATCCCTGGGGGGCTGCGATCTGTGAAACTGTCGCCACTTTCGAGGGCTGCTGAGGGGCCCAGCACAGTGGGTACTCACCGCAGACTCAAATGGGACCTCGCCATCCCTGGGGGCTGCGATCTGTGAAACTGTCGCCGCTTTCGAGAGCTGCTGAGGGGCCCAGCACAGTGGGTACTCACCGCAGACTCAAATGGGACCTCGCCATCCCTGGGGGGCTGCGATCTGTGAAACTGTCGCCACTTTCGAGGGCTGCTGAGGGGCCCAGCACAGTGGGCTTCCCGCACGTCTTTCTCCTGCTCTTCGCTCCCGTCTCCCCATGTCCTCTTCGAGCCTGTAGCTGTTGCCCCTCTTTCTTGTATGGTTCTCCTGCGCATCATGCCATAGGCGCGTGTCCCAAGTAGCTTACATATCAAACAACGGATCCTGCAATTTGATTGTCCATGCAAGTTTCGGCCAACTCCTCGTTTCCCATGATACAAATGGGTTGGGTACGTCACAGGGTAATTTAGTGTTGTTTCCCCCCTGTTTTGACGGCTGTAGGGCCGGCGCAATTCTTTTGCGATAAATAACGAGATCGCGTAGGGCCAGCGAATTTTAAATTTGAGGACGTCTCGAGCGAAGCGCTTGTTTTTCAGAATTTGTTGAGGATGTCTCGAGCGAAACACTTGTTTTGTGTTACAGTTTGTCCTCTCCTGGGGACTAGAATTCAGAGGATCTCTCAAGTGAAATGCTTGTTTTCACGTGCCCAGGTCTTGAGGATGTCTCGAGCGAGACACTTGGTATCACGCCTCCAGGTTGCCCAGGCAGAGGTCTAGCGCCAGGATTTGTTGAGCATGTCTCGAGCGAGACGCTTGGTTTCACGCGTCCTCGTCGCCCAGGCGGATGTCTAGCTTGAGGATGTGTTGAGGAAGTCTCGATCGAGATGCTTGTTTGCACGTGTCCAGGTTGCCCAGGCGGATGCCTAGCATGAGGATGTGTTGAGAATGTCTCGAGAGAACCACTTGTTTTCACGTGTCCAGTTCGCCCAGGCGGATGTCTAGCATGAGGATGTGTTGAGGAAGTCTCGATCGAGATGCTTGTTTGCACGTGTCCAGGTTGCCCAGTCGGATGCCTAGCATGAGGATGTGTTGAGAATGTCTCGATAGATTCGCTTGTTTCCACGTGTCCAGGTCGCCCAGGCGGATGTCTAGCATGAGGATGCGTTGAGGATGTCTCGACCGAGACGTTTGCTTTCACGTGTCCAGGTTGCCCAGGCGGATGTCTAGAATGAGGAGGTGTTGAAAACGTCTCGAGCGAAACGCTTGTTTGCACGTGCCCAGGTCACCCAGGCGGACGTCTCACATGAAGATGTGTTGAGGATGTTTCGAGCGAACCACTTGTTTTCACGTGTCCAGTTCGCCCAGGCGGATGTCTAGCATGAAAATGTGTTGAGCGAAACGCTTGTTTTCGCGTGTTCAGGTCGCTCAGGCGGACGTCTAGCATGAGGATGTTGACAGGATGTCTCGAGCGAATCGCTTGTCCCCAGCACGTTCCGTAGCGCGTCCCCTTGGCGCGCCCCGCGGTGCGTCCCCATGGCACGTCCCTTGGCACGTCGCTTGGCGCGTCCCTTGAGACGTTCCGCGGCGCGTCCTCCTGGCATGTCCCCTTGTCAATTAGCTCTGGGGCAGCTACTATGTGCTGAGGCAGCTCGAGCTTAAGATCCAGATCAGTTCGGTCAGAACTCGGATGCAAAGGAGGATTCGATCCACAACGCTATAGAGCACAATCGCCTATGGCACATCGCAATGCAGCACGGCGCGGCACAGCACAGACTTCGGCACGGTACATCAAGATCGATACACTCAGCATTGCAACTTGGCACGTTCCTTGGCACGTTCCGTGGGGCGTCCCTTGGCGAGTCCCCCTGGCACGTCGCGTGGCGCGTCCCCTGGCACATCCCGTGGCACATCCATTGGCACGTTCCGTAGCGCGCCCCCTTGGCACGTCCCGCGGTGCGTCCCCATGGCACGTTCCCTGGCACGTCGCTTGGCGCGTCCCTTGAGACGTTCCGCGGCGCGTCCTCCTGGCATGTCCCCTTGTCAATTAGCTCTGGGGCAGCTACTATGTGCTGAGGCAGCTCGAGCTTAAGATCCAGATCAGTTCGGTCAGGACTCGGATGCAAAGGAGGACTTGATCCACAACGCTATAGAGCACAATCGCGGCATGGCACATCGCAATTCAGCACGGCGCAGCACAGCACAGACTTCGGCACGGTACATCAAGATCGATACATTCAGCATTGCAACTTGGCACGTTCCTTGGCACGTTCCGTGGGGCGTCCCTTGGCGAGTCCCCCTGGCACGTCGCGTGGCGCGTCCCCTGGCACATCCCGTGGCACATCCATTGGCACGTTCCGTAGCGCGCCCCCTTGGCACGTCCCGCGGTGCGTCCCCATGGCACGCTCCCTGGCACGTCGCTTGGCGCGTCCCTTGAGACGTTCCGCGGCGCGTCCTCCTGGCATGTCCCCTTGTCAATTAGCTCTGGGGCAGCTACTATGTGCTGAGGCAGCTCGAGCTTAAGATCCAGATCAGTTCGGTCAGGACTCGGATGCAAAGGAGGACTCGATCCACGACGCTATAGAGCACAATCGCGGCATTGCACATCGCAGTTTAGCACGGTGCAGCACAGCACAGCCCTCGGCATGGTACATCAAGATCGATACACTCAGCATTGCCTTTGCCCATCACCCAATCAGGTGTCTTTGAAAACGCTGCCACGCGGTACATTTCTATATTCCTTTCCGGGTTCGTGGGTCGATCATGTTGGCATGGGCGGGTTCTGAGAAAGCCACATGTAGAAAGGCGTGTTTGGCCAGGGTCGACGGCAAGATGTGTGGAGGTCTAATTGGCGTCGTCGTGCAGGGTATGCGGTCCCCGCTCGCTGGTGGGCCTGAGAGGCAATCATCACGCGACAAAAGGGCCCGCCCTCTGTCTCCCCCTGTGCAAAAGGTTCGACTCTGCGTACCAAGCCGCTGGTCCTGGCCCACCACGCCTCGGCACGACACACGAAACGCGCCCCAGTCCCCAGGGCAGCTTCCCGAGCGTCTCCCAGCTTCCCGCCCGGAGCAGCGGAGCGACGCGCTATCCGCTTGCGCGGCACAGCGTATGCCGTGGCATGAAAGCGATCAGGTCTTGGGTGGACGCAGCCAGCACTGCCAGCAGTAGGTGTCTTTTCTCGGGGGAAGCGGCTGAGTCTGGAACGAAATAAACGCATTCATTCCCGAGCTAATTCTTGGAAAAGCCGGTTCCGCGATCCACCGTGGGAAGATTCAATTCTGGAGGACACTCTCGGGAAAGCCAGTGCCGAAATCCACCAGGGGGGATTATCTCTGGCGCAGATGGATGGGAACGCCGGTGCCGCAAACCACCAAGGAATTCATTGATTCTAGACGCTTCGGGTAACCCGTCCAGTTCCGTAGCCCCTGGCTCAAGGCTCCAGCGCAGGCCGCAGGGGTGCAGCCCCCCCCCCGCGTTCCCAGAGGCTCCCGCGGATGCGGCCGCAGGCGGTCCTGCTCTTCGCGCTTGCCGCGGCCGATGCGGCGGTTGACGAGAAGGCGTGGCACGGCTGCCACGCAGCAGGCCTCGAGGCGCGCGCCCTCGGCTCCTCGGCGGACCTGGTGCGATGGTGCAGGGACTCCTCTGCGCAGTGGACCGTGGAGAAGCAGCTCGGCAAGATGCGCCAGGAAGAGGCAGACGTGAGGCGCTCGTACGAGAAGCTCGCGACTGCCACCTCCGAGCAGGAGAGGGCAGAGGAAGACCTGGAAGAGGCCAAGACCATCATGAAGTACATGAAGTTCGTGCCCTCCGAGCAGCCCGGCGTTCCGCGTCAGGAGAAGGAGGTGAGATCTCTCCAGGACAGGCGCGAGGAGATCCACGAGCAAGTTGCACAGCAGACGTCCAACACGGCTCTTCTCGTGAGGAAGCTCCAGACGAATTCTAAGTGCTACCAGGACTTGGATGCTTTGGAGACGTTGTTCAAATCCTCCTACGGTCAATGGACACAGGCGTTAGCAATGAACGAAAAACACCCCAGCAGTGCGAACTACGGGGATTTGTGGAGTAAGACCCGCATTGTGGCCGACGCCGCCCACAAGCTGAGCACGGCACAGGAAGAGTGCGCAGCCCAGAGCTCAGATGGACAGGGCGTCGAGATCAAGATCTTCCCACGTCCAGAGAGCTGCGAGCGCGACACAGGGGGCACGTGTGCCCACATGGACTGCGACGCATCGCGCCATGCCGTGTGCGACGCGAATCAGAAATGCCTGTGCGCGCCTGGGTTTTGCAACGATAAGGGGCAATGCTTGCAGCGCGTTGACCCCCTCAAGTTGTTGGCGCATGAGCAGGCCGTCCATGTTGGGGTCCATCGTGACGCACTTGTTCTGGCCAGCCTCGCTGCCGTAATGGCTGCTGTTGCGGTGGCTGCGCGTCAGGGGTGCGGTGCGGCGCGGAAAGTGCAACTGGCTGATAGCCCCTTCGGTTGAGTGCTGGCAGCCGTCGGCCGCTTGCGTGGCCGCTGGTATGACCGAGTGACGTCTATTATTTCAGGCAGGCCACACAGCAACGGGTCTTGCCGCACACAGGGCGCTCCGCCTTACCCTGACTTCCTCTCTGCGCTTTGGTATCGTAGTTGGTTCTCCTGAGACCGTTGTCCTGCTGCCACCCTCAAGGAAGGGCGGGGGGAGCAGCGCTTGCCGGTCCTTGCTGTCACCGAGCAGGGTGCGGCAGTGCGGTCGCTGCCAGCCGGACATTCGGATTGACAGCTCATAGGAGGTACCTGCTTGCGCCATCGCTTCCGCGGGGGAAAAAAAAAGTAAAACAAACAACACCAAAAAGAACACGTGGTGCGTGTTGGTGGGCGAGCCCGAGTCTTGCGAGGAAGTGCGCAAGCTGCGGGCAGGTCGGGACATGGCGACCGTCGGCTCTCGTGTCTGCCCCAGCGCAGCTCCCCCCAGGTCGCTCACCCAATGGCAACGTTACACTTTGCTGGTGCCGTGCCCCGGAAGGTACAGCCAGCTCTGTATACTTGAGGATATGTTGTCCCTGGTTCAGTTTGGCGTACTTCAGGCGGCAGCACTACCACCAGTGCAGCCGATAGAATTGCCACGTCCCCAGACCCAAGGGTTCGGGGCCAGGCCGAGGGAAGGGGCGTTGCTCCCCCTCGCCTCTCCCCTCTCGGGCCAGGCGGGTGTCCCCCGCCCTGGCCCGCCAAGCGTACCGACAGACGCCGGTGTTGTTGCCCCCCCCTCCCAGGGCCGCCCGTGTCCCTCGCTGTCCGTGGTATGGCTCATCACTTTCAGCGGCGGTTAGCTGCGACCCTGGAGGCTCACGTGGTGTGTGTGTTGGCGTTGCCTGAGTCTTGGGTGGAAGTGCCAAGAGGCGGACAGGGTCAGGACATGGCGTCCCTTGGCTCTCGTGTCTGCCACAGCGCAGCTTCCCCCAGGCGCATCGCCGAATGGCATCGGTACGCCTTGCTCGCACAGGCGCCACGTGCCTCGGGAGGTACAGCCAGGTCTGTTCACTTGGGGATATGCTTGTCCCCGGCTCAGTTTGGCGTCCTTCAGAAAGCAGCACTACCACCAGCGCAGCTCTCCTTACTCTTCCCCGCTGGCGATGCTCACCACGCCAGCTGGCCTTCCCCCCCTCACTCAGAGGCCTGACGCCGTGCCGGCACGCACTGCGTGGCTCACAGTCGCTTGGTTCCCCCTTGCACTGTGGGGTGGTCTGACGGGTGTTGGTATCGCCACGGAGTGGTTCAGCCTTCCGCAGCAGCTACAGCACCCCAGGCTCACCATCAGCTTTTCCCAGTTGCGTGGCATCACGGTTTGCGACAGCTCAGCCCACCTGGCTAGCTCACGTCGCCATGGCGTTTGGGGCCTGGCGCCCCACCGGCGACTCACTCCACCGGCCTCCCATTTGCCCCCACTCAGATTGACGGACTTGGTTTTCCTGGTTCACGTCTCATACTGTGGCAGGCACCGAATTCCATGACATTTTGTCTGTGCACGTGCTCGAGCTCTAAGGATACCCCTGCCGTCAGCTCCCCTTCAGCTTCGCGGCTGCTTTGTGAGCGGGCCGGCCGGCCTGTGCCTGTTGTAGCTAATTAGCCTCGCTCGTGCCCCGGATTTTGCTTTCGCCGCCTGACCCTTGCCTCGTGGCCGCGACCAAAAAGTAACCCCTCCAGCCCATCCAGAAACGACGCCCAGAGGAATTGTCTCGATCAGGGATGTGGAGGAGAATGGAGTGGAATGTAGGGATGGGTAAGACGTCATACCCCAAGACGGGTGAGGATGGAGGAGGATGAAGAGGGCGAGGAGGAGGCGTAGGGCAAGAGGGAGGAGGAGGAGGGAGGAGGGAGCAGGAGAAGGAAAGGAAGAGGAGGAGGAGGAGGCGGATGAGAAAGTGAAGGAGGAGGAAGAGGAAGAGGGCGAGCAGAAAGGCCAGAGGCCTCTTGGATGCTTCTCGGAGTCTCTTCGGATGTCTCTTGACAGCTTCTGGTAGGCCTCGTGAGGCGTCTTGGGGGCCTCATGGCGGTCCTGGGGGCCTTTTGAAGCGTATTGGGTGCATCGGGGGAGCCTCTTGAGGCCTCTTGGGGGTCTCGGGAGCCTTTTGATGGCATCTTGGAGGTCTCTTGGGGGCCTCTTCTTGGGGCCTCCTGGGCACCTCTTGGGGCTGTTGTGGGGCACCCATGGGAGCCTCGGGGGCCATCTTGGAGGAGACAAATCAAAGGAGGGGAGCTCCCTAATGAGTGCTGCCCCCCAGGAGGCCAAGATGTGGCCAAGACCTTCGCAAACCATTTTGCTTTGGGCCTTCTCGCCGATGCCATCTTGGACGTTCCAACCCCATCGCGGACGGCCCCGTCCAGACGCAGGGGGAGGGGGGGAGGGGGAAGGGCCAGCACACCCTCCCCGCCCGCAAGCTGTCTCGCCCACTCCCACCCGCCGTTCAAACACGTAAGTAGCACCCAGGCCTCGGCTGTGCTCAGCGGTCGGCTATGAGTGGGCAGCTACTGGGAACGAATGCAGACCCCATGGGCGCGATGGGGCGAGGTGCGCCACGCGTGCCAGGCGCTCCAGATACGCCAGGCATCCCTGGGGCCCAAGCGTGCCGGGCACGCCTCGCGCGCCAGATGCGCGACGTGCTCCACGTGCGCCATGTGTGCCGCGTGGTCTCGCCGCGCCAGGTGCTCCACGTCCGGGGCGCACGCAGAGTGTGCTGGGTGCGCCCGCGCACGTGACAGTACACATCGGGAAACATGACGGCCCCCCCTCATTCCAAAGATGGGGTCGGAGGATCGCGATGCATCGACGATGCGGCTCGGTGTGGAGCCCGATGTTTTCCGCGTCGACGTCGCCGATGCATCGGCGATGCATCGGCGCTGCGGCGCGATCCTCTGACCCCATCTACTCGCACCCCATTTGAGAGACCTCGAGTCCCAGACCTGTGCAGGATGTCTTTCTTCGATCCGGGCGTGTCCCCTGGATGTTGGCCTTCAAGGGCCGTTTTCTTCGGGCCCCAGGGCCATCAACACTGGACCTTGGGCGCAGAACTTGCCCCCGGGAAGAGCGCGGGACCTGTGGGGTTGCGGGGTTGTGGATCGAACAAAACGCAACGTCGGAGGTCTGGGGAGGCCAGCCAGGACCCGCACCGCCGCGGCAGAAGTTCCACCAGTTTTGTTTGATCGATGAATCGCTTGTTCCCCTTGAGATCCCCCGACATGGCACATTGCAGGCGGTGTGTCGGCGGAGCAGCTTCGGGCTCGCGCACGGCTTTTCCTCCTGCTCTGTCAGTTCAGGAAGGGGCCAGAAACGATCACGCGCCAGGCCGCACGGGATGCGCCTTCATGCGGAGTAGAAAGCACTCCGACCAGGCGGACGCCAACTATGCACCTGCACCACCTACACCGGTCCTGGCCAGGCCCATCTTGGGCCCTGGATCGGTGCATACTTCCCCTTGCCTCTTGCCTTGGCCAGGGAGGCATGAACACCGGCTCTGGGCCCAGGGTGGGCATGGCCAGTATCGGGGTGGGTGCACAGTTGACGCCCTCCGACCGCCCACTCCGCTGAGCCGGCAGTGATGGCGATCCAGGACTGATGAACCACCTTTCGTCACGGCGATGTACCTGGGGGGGGGGCGCATGTGCCCGACCTGAGGCCTCACCACCTCGATGCTCGATCCTCGAGCCCCTCCCAGGGTCCGCGCTGGCCAGCTGCTCGAGCCGCGCCCAGTGGTGGCGACGAGAGTCCTCACCGCAGGAGAGCGCCCCAGATGTCCCCGAGACGACGAAAAGCATCGACGCCGACGAACCCTGGGTCGGGGAACAAAATATGGCGCAAACATAAGCTTGTGGAGGTCCGAGCAGATTTCTCGGATCGGCGCTGGAGCCTAGCCCGCCGCAGCGCGAGCCTCCAACAGTTTATGTTTATGTAGTGTGATGCTATTATCTTGGAACCAGAGGGACAAACCGCATGATCATGATATGTTCCAAGGTTTCCAAGTTTTCAAGACTTCCTGACGTTCCGCACGGGCTGCAGCAACGAAAGCCGCTAGAGTCGCCAGAACTCTTGGAACGTATCCTGAGCCAACCTTTCCTTGACCTTATCATCCTCTGGGGAGCCCCGAGGGGTCGGACATGGTGGTGCAGTACCAGCCCGTCGCGGACGAGCCTGGCGGCGCGGGGGCGCGGCGGCGGTGCAGCGAGGAGGGCAGGCCCCGAGCGGCCCGTCGCCGCGGGGTCGCCCCCCGCCGTCGATGGGTGGGTGGGTCGGTCGGTCGGTCAATCGCCGTGGTCGGTCGGTCGGTCGGTCGTCGCCGTGGTCGGTCGCCCAGGGGTCTCATATTGCACGACTTGCCAACGCGCACTACGTTCCTTTCTCGGCACACCCCTGCGGAGGGGCATGCCCGATGGCGACTCCGCTTCTCAGCGACGGGCAGGCAGGAGGGGTAATGTTTCGCAGGCGAGAGGCGGCCGTGAGGGTGAACCTGAAAAGAAGCAAGCTCGTCTCCTTGGCACTGGTGCTCACTCTTCTGGTGCTGACCCTTGAAGGTCAAGACCCATGGCGTCAAGCCCGCACCCGATGCTGCTGCCAGCCCCGCAGATGGCTTCTGTACCCCTGGTGCCAGCCAATTGACCTCACCTTGTGCTGCTTAAGACGCTTCCCCCCGTTATTCTTGGCGCCATGCGCGACGAGATCGTGGGTATTGTACACAAGGCGAACAATTATGTCACCGCTTCGACTACTGCGAGTTCCACCGCCGCCTTCCGCAATTTCGGCGAACGACAGGCTGCCCCAAAAAACGTTCAGATCGACGGCCACCTCAAGGACCTTGACAAGGGCCCGCTCATTCTCCAATAGGAACACCGAAAAACACAAAACCAACTCCAGGCTATCCAAAGTCTTGTAGTGCGAAGCTGGAGTCACGATCCAGACCTCGTTGACATCGTCGACCAGTCACTAGCGACTCTATCATCCTTGCGCTCCAGGGCTGGTTCGAGGATGCTGGGCTTGGGGAAGACAGCTAGACCGTCGAAGGCCCTTCACCTCGAAGTCGCTGCACCCTCCGCATGTCTGGTGCCGCTAAACTGGCCTCCAAGCGAGTCGTCACGGCGTTCAAGCTCTTCAAGAAAGACGGTCAGTGGCGACGTTTCCGTGACATCTCGGTGGGCAACGTTCCCACCGACATCTTCGTCGGACTCGACAAATCCCGGCAGGCCATCAGCATGGAAGTCCAGGCCAAAAAGCTCCTCTCGACCCGGTTAATCAAGGAAGCGGACTCGGCGGGCAGGTGGCGCGCGAAGAGTACTTGGATAGCAGGTGCGTTTCCACTGCTGACGATGCAGCAGCAGCACAAACAAAGCCACCACGTTGGAGTGGAATCATCGTGCTAATGCTGATGCTGGGCCGGGGGAAGATGCGCTGAAGCGATCTGTCGATGACCTGCCCAGCGGAACTGAGAAGATCCACTAGTCCATTTAACGTTCGTCTCGCGCCATGGAGAGTACCATCTGAACATCATCATCAACATCATCATCATCATCATCATCATCATCAGCATCATCATCATCATCATCATCATCATCATCATCATCATACCCTTTTGCGCTTGGGATGCTGGGGCCCTCATGTACCGCAGTGTGGCGGAGATCAGAGGGCACAAGTTTCGACATCTTCGTGGCTACCTCAAGCAGGACACAGCTATGCCGATTCAAGACGTACACGGCACTGGATCAAAGCTCAACAAAGAGTTGTGGAGCATGCATTTTCCTCATCCAATGTTTATTAAGTTGACGAACGTCGCGAGACTGGGTGAACTGGAGCTTTCGCGGTCCTGGACCTTGTCAAGTACGCACGCGAGGTCTTGGTTGTTGGTCGTTCCCAACGGCTACGCGTTTCTGGTCTGCCAACCTCTCATGGGATTCCCACTCATTTTTGTTGTCCTGCACAACATTCACAACTTCGCGCCTAGCAGCGGCCACCTCGACATCTCGTCGAAGCTGCACGCCGACCACGCCATGTCCAAGCTGGCCCCATCGACTATCACGGTCCTCATGCTCGGCGACTCCAACATCCTGGTTGCCCCATAAATGTTGTTTGGAGAAGCTGGCTTGTCGCTCTCTCTCTCTCTCTCTCTCTTTATCTCTCTTTCAACGCGGTCCCTCGGCCTCGCTGGATGCCTCTCTTCGACCAGGTGTTGGAACTCGGCGACGACCTTCCCGCGCGCGTCTCCATCCAGGAGAAGCGACGACCTTTCCGCGTGCGTCTCCATCCAGGAGAACGCCCCACCCAAGCGCACGCAGCTCGACAGAGCCTTCGTCGCGATCTCCATCTGGTTGAGGCTGGAACGGCCGTTTCGCATCTGTTTGGAGCCCCCTTGGAGCCTTCTTGAGTGGCCCTACGTCGCAGGGCCCACCCTCCCTCGTCGTCGTCGTCGTCGTCGTCGCCGTCGCCCTTCTCCTCCCCCCCGCCCCATACATGGCAGAAATCCGAATCCCCGACACAAGCCGAATCCCTCGTTTCTCTGCTGGTGCCCGATTCCAGAGGGCTCCACCTTTCAAGGGAGGAAATACCACCCTGACCCGATGACCGGCGTTTCCTGATCGGCCCTGGGCGTTCATGGAACAGCTCTGCCCGGGTCGATTCCTCTTTCGGGTGCGTTTGCTGAGCGGCTTCGCGTGTCGGGGCGATTCTTGTGAGGGCGGATTTTCTGCTCTATAGCCTTCGCGAGCCCAGGAGGGCTGCATCCCCAGAGATCTGATGTCGTGATTTCTTCCATACGCGGTCCCCGGAAGTCTCGGCCCACTCCCCAGGACTGGTTCTTCATCCTGAGCCGTTTTGTGACGGTCCCGGGGCCCGGCGAGGGCCCCTTGAGGCCGAAGTTTGTGAAAACTTGCGCCTTGATTGTTTCAATACAGTCGGGGCCCTGAAGAAGGAACCCTTTTGGTTGGGGAGGGGCTCCGCGTTCCTTAAGTGTTGCACAGCTTGCCTCAGGTTTTCCTTATGTTTTCGATCGGAAATCGAAGTCTAACTTATGGAAAAAAGGGGCCTCGTTCATTATTTAGGGTTCCTTAGGTCAACGCCCCGACTGTACGTTGGATCTCTGGGTCCTCCCCGCCCTGGGGCCCAGGGGCCTCCGCCGGCTGCTGGCGGCCGGGCTGTGCGCCGCCGCGGCGGGCGCGGCGGCCGCGCGCCTGCGCCAGGACGAGGGCGCGCGGCACCGTTCGGGCAGGCGGGGGGGGAGGGAGGAGGAGGAGGAGGAGGAGGCACAAGAGGGGGCGGAGGAGGAGGAGGAGGAGGTGCGCAGCCACGCCCGCAGCTAGAAGCTCGGCCCGGAAGAACGCGGCCAGGCTGAACCCAGCCATGTGAAACTCGGCCAGGCAGACTTCGGCCAAGCTGAATTCGGCCCAGGCCGAGTTCAGCCTGGCCGAGTTCAGCCTGGCCGAGTCGTTCCCTTGTCGAAGGCAGGCGCAGCGATCAGGTGCATCGCTCTGGTCAGGAACCTTGGTTCAGCGTGCTGCACCGCCGGTTCTGGTCCACCACGCTTCAGCGCGCGGCGCTATCCATTTCCCAGTCCCCAGGCTTCAACGTCCCGGGCCTATCCGGGCCTCCCGCCCCGCAGAGCGGAGCGATACGAAATCCGCGCGCAAGACATAGCGTGTCGCCAGGGCCGCCGCAGCGACACGCAAAGCAAAAGTTCCTGACCGTACAGGGGGGGGGGATGGGCTCAGGGGCTTCGAGGCTCGAAGCTCGGGGTTTTCGGGCGCCTTCGTCGGCTCTCAGCGCTGTTCCAGCCCCGTGGTACCTTCCACGAAGGATTGCAAAAAGGATTGCAAAAAACGAAGGATTGCAAAACAAAACCCTTTTGCAATCCTTTTTTGCAATCCTTTTTTGCAATCCTTTTTTTGCAATCCGTTATTTGCAATCGCTTCGCCTCGCCGAGAGCGTTCTGGGGGTGCCCGGACATCGTCCCCCACAGATCGTCGCCCAACGGCCGCCGGAGGCCCGAGGTGTGGCCCGAAAGCCACCTGGGGGGAAGGAAACCGGGCAGGGGAGGCAACGACGAGGGAAGGGACGGGAATGAGGGAGGAGGCCGGAGGAGGGAGGAGGAGGAGGAGGAGGAGGAGGAGGAGGAGGAGGGAGGAGGAGGAGGAGGAGGAGGAGGAGGAGGAGGAGGAGGAGGAGGAGGAGGAGGAGGAGGGGAGGAGGAGGAGAGAGGAGGAGGAGGAGGAGGAGGAGGAGGGAGGAGGAGGAGGAGGAGGAGGAGGAGGAGGAGGAGGAGGAGGAGGAGGAGGAGGAGGAGGAGGAGGAGGAGGAGGAGGAGGAGGAGGAGGAGGAGGAGGAGGAGGAGGAGGAGGAGGAGGAGGAGGAGGAGGAGGAGGAGGAGGAGGAGGAGGAGGAGGAGGAGGAGGAGGAGGAGGAGGAGGAGGAGGAGGAGAGGAGGAGGAGGGAGGAGGAGGAGGAGGAGGAGGAGGAGGAGGAGGAGGAGGAGGAGGAGGAGGAGGAGGAGGAGGAGGAGGAGGAGATGAGTGTCTCACCTCTTCCCAACTAGGTCATTCTGATGCCTCGTCTCATACATCTCGTGTCTCACCTCTTCCCGAGTGCGGCCCCACTTCCCCGCAGAGTTCAGCCGTGGGAAGGTGGCAGGACGGGTCCGCACGGCGACAGACATCGTCTCTTGCAGCCGTTGGCATCAGCAGCAGGAGGAGGAGGAGGAGGAGGAGGAGGAGGAGGAGGAGGAGGAGGAGGGAGGAGGAGGGAGGGAGGAGGAGGAGGGAGGAGGAGGAGGAGGAGGAGGAGGAGGAGGAGGAGGAGGACGAGGAGGAGGCTCCCAGGGCCGTGCTCCCGTGCGGTGCGCCCCGGGAGGGGCCTCGCCCACGCGAGGGGCAGAGGTGGGCCCCTCCTGCCCCAGCGGAAGGTCAGCGCGGCGGCCCTCGGAAGTGCACGTTGGGAGCAGCCCCTTTGGCTGAGCTCCAGAGGCGGGATGGGCCGAAGACCACTCGATAATGGTTAATGGAGGATGACGATTAATAAATGACCGGGGGTCGTGTTCACGCGGCGGCGCCCGGGATGACGACTAGAAAAACCGACCGCGGGCTGGACAACTATTTTTTTTCCCGGAAAGGGCTTAAGCCTAGGGTTCTCTTTTAGTATGTAAACATGTCCCCCGGTGCCTGCTTGAAGGAGGCCGGCGAATTTTTTCCCTGATAAATAACGAGGTCGAAGGAGGCCGGCGAATTAAAATTTGAGGATGTCTCGAGCGAAACGCTTGTTTTTGAAATCCCGATCGATAAATCACAGGGTGCGGGCCACTTTTTCGTGTGTTGAGGATGTCTCGAGCGAAACGCTTGCTCCGCAGAGTTTGCCGAGGATGTCTCGAGCGAAACGCTTGTTTTGCAGAGCCGACCGCGACGCGGAAAAGCGCCCCGCGCGAAGGAATTTCGATGATGTCTCGACTAATTCGTTTGTTTTTGTACGATTTCCTGGAATTTTGGCAGGATGTCTCGAGCGAAATGCACGACCCCACCCTAGCACGACCATACCCCAGCACGACCACACCCCAGCACGACCAGACCCCAGCACGACCCCACCCCAGCACGACCCCACCCCAGCACGACCATACCCCAGCACGACCACACCCCAGCACGACCCGACCCCAGCACGACCCTACCCCAGCAAGACCACACCCCAGCACGACCACACCCCAGCACGACCTCACCACAGCACGACCACACCCCAGCACGACCACGCCCCAGCACGACCACGCCCCAGCACGACCACGCCCCAGCACGACCACCCCCCAGCACGACCACCCCCAGCACGACCACACCCCAGCACGACCACACCCCAGCACGACCACACCCCAGCACGACCACACCCCAGCACGACCACACCCCAGCACGACCACACCCCAGCACGACCACACCACAGCACGACCACACCCCAGCACGACCACGCCCCAGCACGACCACGCCCCAGCACGACCACGCCCCAGCACGACCACCCCCCAGCACGACCACACCCCCAGCACGACCACCCCCCAGCACGACCACGCCCCAGCACGACCACACCCCAGCACGACCACTCCCCAGCACGACCACACCCCAGCACGACCACACCCCAGCACGACCACACACGACCACCCCAGCACGACCACACCCCAGCACGACCACACCCCAGCACGACCCGACCCCAGCACGACCACCCCAGCACCACACCCCAGCACGACCACACCCCAGCACGACCCGCATGACGGACCACACCCCAGCACGACCACACCCCAGCACGACCACACCCCAGCACGCACGACGCATCGACACAGACACCCCAGCACGACCCACCCCAGCACGACCCCACCCCAGCACGACCCACCCCAGACGCACGACCACACCCCAGCACGACCACTCCCCAGCACGACCCCACCCCAGCACGACCCCACCCTAGCACGACCACACCCCAGCACGACCACACCCCAGCACGACCCCACCCCAGCACGATCACACCCCAGCACGACCCCACCCCAGCAAGACCACACCCCAGCACGACCGCACCCCAGCACGACCTTACCACAGCACGACCACACCCCAGCACGACCACGCCCCAGCACGACCACGCCCCAGCACGACCACGCCCCAGCACGACCACGCCCCCAGCACGACCACCCCCCAGCACGACCACCCCCCAGCACGACCACCCCCCAGCACGACCACACCCCAGCACGACCACCCCCAGCACGACCACACCCCAGCACTTGGTTGAGTGGTTGTGTTCGTGGGGTGTCTCGTGGAATGTTTCGCGGGGTGTCTCGTGAAATGTTTCGTGAGGTGTCTCGTGGAATGTTTCGTGAGGTGTCTCGTGGGCTGTTTCGTGAGGTGTCTCGTGGGATGTTTCGTGAGGTGTTGCCCAGTTGGGTATCATGAAAACGTGTCCATGCTCCACATGTCTATATCCCTTTCCGGGTTCGTGGGTCCATCATGTTATCGTTCTCCTCCAGTCAGAAAATTGTGCAGAAATAGCAGAAAACCATGTTTTAAATCGTTCTCTCCAATTTTTTAAATGAATCGTCATCCCGCATTACCGCGGACCCCTCGCCCAAAGCAACAAGAAAGCAACAAGGACACGCAGCGCCCTGCCGATCGAGGGCCAGACCGACTGCCCCGATCCCGATCCCAACCGACAAGTCGGGCGGGTCCAGGGGCCCAACCGAGCCCTGATCGAGGGGTCACGGGCCAGCTGCGTGGGCGGAAGCCTCCAGTTGATTTTCCGGCTTAAACTTCAGTCGGGCGTGTCCCCCTACAGGGGGATTTTCGACGAGAGATAAAAGATATCCCAAAACATACCCCGAAAAGGTCGGAAAATATTCAAAAAAATAGTCCCCAGATTATTTTTGGATTATTATTTGATTATTTTTGGGGTATTCTTTATTTTTCGTCGAAAATCCCCCTGTAGGGTGACAGGCCCGACTTAAGCTTAAACACTGCGTCGGCAATGTTAGGGTCGGAGGTGGATAGACCTCCTGCCCTGACACGTCGATTGAGGAATTGGCCGTTGTCAGTTCGCGAGGGGGCGTCGCGGCCGTCGTTTTTGCGGGTCCAGGTCCGTCGGTTTCGGTCACAAGCCGTTTTCACTAAGGGGAGGTTTACTAAAGGGAGGTTTGTCCACCGCCAATAGGGGAACAACAATGACATAAACATGAAAACTCGGAGGTCCGCGCGGATTTCTCGGAGCGGCATTGGGGTCCCTTGGCGGCGCCTCCGGCGCCGCCCCTGGCGCACTCCGCGCGCCAGGGAGGGGGTTTCAGCGCCGACCCGAGAAATCCGCACGGACCTCCGAGTTGTTATGTTTATGTAACTGTTTGTTCCCCTAAATGTGGCCCAAACGATGCGAAAAATGAGGGCGGACATTTCCGCCTCGGAAGAGTAAGGCGGATATTTTTGCGAGAGTGTGGCGGAAGCAGCGGCGGCAAAGTAGGGCGGAAGTCGGCATCAGAGGAGCTTGAAAAGTAGGCGGTGATGTCTCGCCATGCGTACGAAACTGCCCAAAGCGCGTCGGATCCAGAGTCAGGGCTGCGGGCGAACTTATAACGAGCCTAGGAACGGGACAACACCGGTGACTTCTTGCTCTCCTCGCTGCAGGATGCAGCGCCGAAGCTGCAGTGGGACAGCCTGATGCCGCTCCGCCGTGCGTTCCGCCCCAATGGTTCGCACCGTTTGGGGTCCATTTCCGACGCAACTCTGGGTCGGAAAATCAACCAACGCACGGCGGATCCGGAGTCAGGGTACATCGCCGACGCTGCGATCTATTCAATCCGGGTGTTTTTTCCCGGAAAGGGCGTGGGCCCAGGGTTCTTTTTTAGATGGTTTCCCCCCGGTTTTGACGGCTGTAGGGCCGGCGAATTTCTTCTGCGATGAATAACGAGGTCGCCAAGGGCCGGCGAATTAAGAGTTTGAGGATGTCCTTAGCGAAACGCTGGTTTTTGAAATCCCGATCTATAAATCACAGGGTGCGGGACACATTTTGGTCGAAGAAGTGCATTCCGTACTAGCGGGAACCCCGTGTTTTCACGTGTCACGGCCACACCCAGGTAGATATCTAACATGGTGGTCCCGAGCTGGAACCACGTGTTTTTACGTGTCCAGGCCGAGCAGGGGAGTATCTATCATGGTGGTTCCGAGCTGGAACCACGTGTTTTCACGTATCCAGGCCTCCCAGGGGGGATATCTAACATGGTGGTCCCGAACTGGAACCACTTGTTTTCACGTGTCCAGGCCGAGCAGGGGGTATCTAACATGGTGGTCCCGAGCTGGAACCACGTGTTTTCACGTGTCCAGGCCCGAGGG
This sequence comes from Prorocentrum cordatum, assembly GCA_963575745.1. Taxonomy (NCBI): domain Eukaryota; class Dinophyceae; order Prorocentrales; family Prorocentraceae; genus Prorocentrum; species Prorocentrum cordatum. The sequence goes on from CAUYUJ010000636.1 coordinate 227,130, forward strand.
AGGCCCTAGGAGGCTTCCCCAGGGCCCCAGGACGGAACGTGTCAAGTTATTACACATTTGGTGTCGATTCGTTGATTTGTTCTGCCTTTTGTGCCCCCCCCCCACTTTGGGGTGCCCAGACGATTATATGCTAATTAGATATTTCCCCTTGGGTGGCTCAGACACATGAAAATACGTGGGTTCCTAACGCCCCAGGGCGGGTCAAGCGTGAAAACACGCTGGTTCCAAACGCCCGAGAGCGGGACGAGCGTGAAAACACATAAGTTCCTAACGCCCCAGGGCGGAAGATCGTGGAAACACGTGGGTTCCTAACGCCCCAGGGCGGGACAAGCGTGAAAACACGTGGGTTCCTAACGCCCCAGCGCGGGGCAAGCGTGAAAACACGTGGGTTCCTAACGCCCGAGAGCAGGACGAGCGTGAAAACACGTAAGTTCCTAACGCCCCAGGGCGGGAAGAGCGTGAAAATACGTGGGTTCATAACGCCCCAGCGCGAGACAAGCGTGAAAACACATGGGTGCCTAACGCCCGAGAGCGGGACAAGCGTGAAAACGCTTGGTCTCCCAACGCCTCAGAGCGGGACAAGCGTGAAAACACGTGTTTTCCTAACGCTTCAGAGCTGGAAAAACGTGAAAACACGTGGGTTCCTAATGCCTCAGAGGCCGCCCCAGGAGGCCCCAGGAGGCCTCCCCAGGGCCCCAGGACGGAACGCGTCAAGTTATTCCATATCTGGTGTCGATTCGTTTACTTTTTCTTGCTTTTGTGCCTCCCCCCACTTTGGGGCCCAGACGACCGCATGCTAGCTATCCCCCCATGGGTGTCTGCGACACGTGAAAATACGTGGGTTCCTAACACCCCAGGGCGGGAAGAGCGTGAAAACACAAGTTCCTAACGCCCCAGGGCGGGACGAGCGTGAAAACACATGGGTTCCTAACGCCCCAGGGCGGAACAAGCGTGAAAACACATGGGTTCCTAACGCCCCAGCGCGAGACAAGCGTGAAAACACGTGGGTGCCTAACGCCCGAGAGCGGGACAAGCGTGAAAACGCGTGGTCTCCCAACGCCTCAGAGCGGGACAAGCGTGAAAACACGTGGTTTCCTAACGCCTCAGAGCGGGACAAGCGTGAAAACACGTGGGTTCCTAGTGCCTCAGAGGCCGCCCCGGGAGGCCCCAGGAGGCCTCCCCAGGGCCCCAGGACGGAACGTGTCAAGTTATTACACATCTGGTGTCGATTCGTTTACTTTTTCTTGCTTTTGTGCCTCCCCCCCCCCCCCTTGGGGGGGCCCAGACGACCGCATGCTAGCTATCCCCCCATGGGTGGCTGCAACACGTGAAAATACTTGGGGTCCTAACGCCCATTGCGGGAAGAGCGTGAAAACACTCGCCTGGCAATGCACTCGCAGGGTCAGCCGAGCGGGCGGTCTCCTTCCCGTGCTGGGGCAGGGGGCCTGCGCCTCCATCATTGCCCGCAATGACGTGTTGTCACTCTTCGATTCTGCCCGGCACTGCACCCGCAGGGTCAGCCGGGCGGTGGGGCCGCTGCTCCTGCGAGCCGCCGCGTGCACCCATCCTCCATGATCTCGGTGCGCCGATACATGAGTTGATAGGTTGCGCTGAAATGTTCTTCCCACGTTGGAACTGATTCGGGTTTTGCGCTCGAGTTAGTTCAGTGCCACGAGCGTTTCGATTGTCGCCAGCCCCGGGCATCCGCGCGGCCACGCAGCTCGGGCTCAAGAGGCTTGCACCGTCAGTTGTGCCTGCATTGATTTGTTGTGCTGTGTCTTGTCTCGCTTCGGGTCGGGTCGGTTCGGCCTTCGTGTCGGTTCGTATCGCTGTTCGTTTCTATGCAGTTTGTCTCGTCTTAGATCGCCGCGCTTCAGTCCGTCCGTTCTCGGGGCCAAATTGTGAGGATGGCTCGAGCGAGGGCTTCGGAACTGAATCTGATCTTGAGCTCGAGCTGGTCGAGCGCCCCGCGCGTCTCGACTGCTACTTGCCCGATCTGTGCGTTCAGGCAGTTCGAGCTTAGGATCCAAATCAGTTCGGTCAGGATTCCGACGCCAAGGACGGTGTGATCCACAATGCATTAGCGCACGGCACAGTTCAACGCGGCACGACACATTTGAATTCAGCACAGCACGGCACATCACAGCACAGCCCGTGGCACAGTACATCACGACCGTTACCTTGAGCGTTGTAGCTGCCCGTCGCCCAAGTTTGGTGTCTTGGGAACGATTCCACGCTTCACATTTCTGCATCCCTTTCCGGGTTCGTGGGTCCATCATGCCCTCGGATTCGGCCTCCGGGGGCCCTTTACCGGGCCCAAGGACCATCAATAATAGATTCGGGACGGAATGGTTTGTTACAGGGCAGAGGTCGGGGCGGGACCTTCTGGGGCTGCGGATTGGAAAAAACACGTCGTCGATGTCTGGGTCTCCTTCCTCGTCTGCAAGCGACTGGACGCGACACCCAGCGTCCGAGGAGAATCTCTGTCTGCCGGCTGCGCGCGAGAGTAGCTCCGTGGCCCTTCGCCCGAGTGACCGCTTGAATGGATGCGAGACGAGCCTTCGCTGTCCTGCCCGTGTCTGTCCCTTGCCTTGCCCGCGTTTCTCTGCCGGCCCGCCCCGCTGTCCGACAAAGAGAGGCGTGGGACCGCGCTGCCACGCCGGCGAAGAGCTGGGCGGGACGCTTCTGGGTTCAGCATGGTGTTCGCGCTCTCGCCTTTGATAGCAGTGTCTCGCAAGCTGACCCACCTACCCCCATCCCTGACCAGAGGGCAGAAAATCCACCCCGATCATAACCACCCCGACACGCGAGGCCGTTTCGCAAACGCACCCAGAGATGGAATCAAACAGGGCAGGGCTGTTCAGTAAACGCCCAGGGCCGAAAGTAAACGCCAACTCAGTTGCCTCGGTACGCGCGTTCTGAAACGCAACACGTTCCGTGTTCAAGACGTCCGTGTCCATACGCTGCGTGCTGGCTCCACGTATTGGACCACGTGTTGAGCGAATGCATCGCGTCGGACCTGCGTTCTCAGCCTCTGCGTGCTGAGCTCCGCATCGATGCGGCACGTGCTGCGTGTGGCGTACCGGGGCAGCTCAGGACGCCAAGTGTCAGGTCCGGCTGGCTGCTTTCCTCGACCCGCGCCTCCGTAGGAGCCGCTGCCCGCCCCTCCCCCGGTCTCGCCGCCGATCCCGGGCCCCTCCGCCGGAGGGGCCGCTCGGCCCCGCGGAGAGGCGCCCAGAGGAGGAGGAGGAGGAGGAGGAGGAGGAGGAGGAGGAGGAGGAGGAGGAGGAGGAGGAGGAGGAGGAGGAGGAGGAGGAGGAGGAGGAGGAGGAGGAGAGCGCCGTCCGCCGCAGCCGCCCGCGAGGAGCGCCGCGGCCCCGGGAGCCCCGGGGCGGGGCGCCCCGCCCGCGCCGTGGGGCTGAGCGCGCAGCCCGCCGGCTTCCGGGCCGTCGCGAAGGGCCTCTGCGAGGACGCGCCGCCGCCCCGCCCGCCGTCCGCCCGCCGTCCGCCGACGACGCCGGCGACGGCGAGGAGGACGACGAGGACGGCGAGGACGACGGCGAGGACGACGGCGAGGACGGCGAGGACGACGAGGACGGCCAGGAGGGCGAGGACGACGAGGACGACGAGGACGACGGCATCGCGAGGGAGGGCGGGCCCTGCGACGTAGGGCCACCACCCAGAAGGGCTCCAGGAGGGCCACCCCTCGCGCCACCCCTTGCGCGCGGCGCCAATCGCTGCCGCCGCCGTCGTCGTCGGCCGTCCGCGGTAGTCCGCCGTCCGTCATTCGCCGTCCGTTGTCGCCGTCGGCACCGCGCCCGCGCGCCCTTCTAGAAGGCCGCCCCGTCTTCCTAGAAGGCCGCCCCCATCGCGACATCCACTTGTGGTGGCCGCGAATCGCTGCCGTCGTCGTCGTGCGCCGTGGTCGTCGTCGCCGTCGCCGCCGCCGTCGTCGTCGCGTCCGTCGTTGTCGACGTCGCCCGAATGTCTCGAGCGAGATGCTTGTTTTCACGCGTCCAGGTCGCCTGGGCAGATGTCTAGCATGAGGATGTGTTGAGGATGTCTCGAGCGAGACGCTTGGATTCACGTGTCCAGGTCGCCCAGGCAGATGTCTAGCATGAGGAGGTGTTGAGGACGTCTCGAGCGAAACGCTTGTTTTCACGTGTCCTGGTTGCCCAGGCAGATGTCTATGAGGAGGTGTTGAGAACGTCTCGAGAGAGACGCTTGTTTTCACGCGTCCCGGTCGCCCAGGCAGATGTCTAGCATGAGGAGGTGTTGAGAACGTCTCGAGCCAACCGTGTGTTTTCACGCGTCCAGGTGTCCCAGGCGGATGTCTAGCATGAGTAGGTGTTGAGGACGTCTCGAGCGAAACGCTTGCCTTAACTTGCCCAGGTCACCCAGTCGGATGTCGAACATGAAGATGCATTGAGGATGTGTCGAGCGAGACGCTTTCTTTCGCGTGTCGAGTTCGCCCAGGCGGATGCCTAGCATGAGGAGGTGTTGAGAACGTAACGAGCGAGATGCTTGGATTCACGTGTCCAGGTCGCCCAGGCAGATGTCTAGCATGAGGAGGTGTTGAGGACGTCTCGAGCGAAACGCTTGTTTTCACGTGTCCCGGTTGCCCAGGCAGATGTCTAGCATGAGGAGGTGTTGAGAACGTCTCGAGAGAGACGCTTGTTTTCACGCGTCCCGGTCGCCCAGGCAGATGTCTAGCCTGAGGAGGTGTTGAGGATGTGTCGAGCGAGACGTTTGGTTTCACGTATCCAGCTCGCCCAGGCGGATGTCTAGCATGAGGATTTGGGCAGGATGTCTACAGCGAAACGCTTGTTTTCACGTGTCCAGGTTGCCCAGCAGATGTCTAACATGAGGAGGTGCTGAACGTCTCGAGCGAGACGCTTGGTTTCACGTGTCCAGGTCGCCCAGGCGAATGTCTAACATGAAAATATGTTGAGGATGTGTCGAGCGAGACGCTTGTTTTCACGCGTCCAGGTCGCCCAGGCAGATGTCTAGCATGAGGATTTGTTGAGGATGCCTTGAGCGAAACGCTTGTCGCAGTAGAGCGTATCTCAGTCCAACCCCGCCCGTCCGTGGGGCATCCCCTGGCGCGCTGGCGCGTCTCCTGGCGCGTCCCTTGCTACGTTCTGGCGTGACGTGCCCCGGCACGTCCTAGCACACCACTCGGGGTGGCACGTTCCTTGGCTCGTCCTCTGTCGCGTTTCCTTGCTCGTTCCCAGGCGTTTCCCCTGCCCGTTCCGTGGCGCGCCCCTTGCAACGTCCCTTGGCACGATGTTCTCTGGCCGCCCCATGGCACGCGCCTTGGCACGTCCCGTGGCAGGTCCCTGACACGTTCAGGGCACATCCCCTGATACGTCCCCTGACACGTCCCCTGGCGCATCCCCTATTGCGCCCCTGGCACATCGTGTGGGGCGTCCGTGAGACTCTGCCCCGTGTCGTGTCGTTCCTTTTCGGAGCTGAGTCGGGTTGTGAGGTCGAGTTGATTGAACGACCCGCACGTTTCCACTTCAACCAACTTTGGGGCAGTTATTATGTGCTGATGCAGCTCGAGCTTAAGATCCAGATCAGTTCGGGCAGGACTCGGATGCAAAGGAGGACTCGATCCACAGATCCACAACGCTATAGAGCATCATCGCCGCATGGCACATCGCAATTCAGCACGGCGCAGCACAGCACAGCCCATGACACGGTACAGCAAGATCGATGCATTCAACATCGCAAGTGCTCGTCGCCCAATCAGGTGTCTTGAAAATGTTGCCATGCCTCACATTTCTATATTCCTTTCCAGGTTCGTAGGTCGATCATGTACTTGTTCTTGGAAGGGGCTCTGGCCAGGGTTCTCTTTTAGTTTGTAAATTGTCCCTGACCTCGATCTGCATAGGGCCAGCGAGTTTATCCTGCGATTCATAATGAGGTTGCATAGGGCCAGCGAATTAAAAAATTGAGGATGTCCCAGACAAAACGCGGATGTTTAAAATTCTGGTCGATGAGACACAGAATGCACTTGTTCGTTTGTTGCTGATGTCTCGAGCGAAACGCTTGGTTTGCAGAAGTTGCTTGCAACCCAACACGGCCACGAGGACGGGGTCCCTCACGTTGAAAGACAAGGTGTGCTTCAAGAAATGTAGAAACAAGACGCTGTACAGGATGAGGTCGAAGCACAACACGGCGGCCACAAGGTGGCGATAGCGGGGCGTAGGCCTGGAGGCCCCGACGCCCCGCGCCCGCCCCCGAAGGGGCTGTGCCGGTGGTAGGAGGTGACCCCGTGGGGTCCGGCCTGCCGGCCGCGATGTCACTCGAACTTGTCCAGCTTGACTGAAGGCGCCGATCCAGAGAAGCCCCGCCACACGGCCGTTAGGGCCACGGGGAATCACGATAAGGACCGCCGGTTTAACCCCCCCCCTCCCATGGTTGTACAGAACCGACCGGCCAAAGCTCATGGGGAATTGCACAATGTCTGCACGATGAACACGACATAATGCCACTGCCAGAAGAGTCTACCACCGTCGGGAGAGGTCGAACTCAAGGGTCGTCTCGTCCCCCCACGGCCGCTGTAAGTGACGTGAGGCGAGGAGTTCAGAATACGAGAAGGAGCCCACTCCTCGGCGGCCACCAGCACTGCCGCAGGTAGAAGAACCACATGGCCAGGCTCCCACCCCGGTGAGACACTTCAATGGAACTCTGAGTTCCGGGGAGTTAGTCGAAGCAATGGTGAGCAAGCCATAAGCCTCCTGTACAACTTGCTTCGCTTCTCTTGTCACCATAAGAGTTTCCCCCTGACAAGGGTGTGCAGAATTTGTTGAGGATGTCTCGAGCGTCCTGGGAGCCAGAACTCAGAGGATGTCTCAGGCGAAATGCTTGTTATTTTCACGGGGCCATGTTGCCCATGGAGGTATCTAACATGGCTGTCCCCAGATGGAACCAAGTGTTTTCACGTGTCCAGGCCACCCACGGGGGTATCTATCATGGTGGTCCCGAGCTGGAACCACGTGTTTTTACATGTCCAGGCCACCCACGGGGGGGAATCTAACATGGTGGCCCCGAGCTGGAAACACGTGTTTTTACATGTCCAGGCCGCCCTGGGGGGTATCTAACATGGTGGCCCCGAGCTGGAAACAGGTGTTTCTGCGTGTCCAGGCCGCCCAGGGGGGGAGCGTATCTAAGATGGTTGCGTCTTGCCCCTCGCTGGAACCATGTGTTTTCGTGCGTCAGGCCGCCCGGGAAATGCACCTAACGTGGTGGCCCCGAGCTGGAACCGAGTGCTCTCACGTGTTTAGGCCACCCAGACGGGCATCTAACATTGTTGCCCCGAGCTGAACCACGTGTATTCTGCGTGGGCGGGCCACCCAAGAGGGGGGGGGGGGGGCATCTGACATGTTGTCGGCTGGGCGCCCCCCCAGCGCGAGGGTCCGCAGGAGCCAGGCAACATCAATCGCAAGACAGCTCGCCAGCCGCTTGGGCCCCGCGGCCAGCCCAAACGGCGAGCACAAATCGGGCGTAGCCCCGCACGCAGTCCCAAGTCCAGACAGTCAGGGCCACGTCGGCGTGGTCGTAGCCGCCTCGGGTGTCGTCGCGGTGGCGGTGCTGGTCGACGTCGTCGTCGCCGCTGTCGCCGTCGCCGTCGTCGTCTTCGTTGTTTGTCGTCGTCCTCATCATCATCCTATCCCTCCACATCCGTGGCCATTCTATTTTGGAGTTCGGTATTGTTGGCAGTGAAGAGGCTTGGCTGTATTATTCCTCCTGCTGCAAGTATGTGGACACAGGGAGCGTGAACCACCATGGGCTGGATACGACTGCACAAACAAAGCGCCTGGCACTTTTCAAACCTGCGACACCCGCAGGCATGCAAGAGTCACGCGCGGTTGGAGGAGGCGCGGAGCACGTCGGCTGCCTCGCGCCACTTTCTGTGCATGGCCAAGCGCTGGTCTGACCCTGCTGCGGGAGTGGACCTACATTTGCCCAGGAGCTGGCGTGGACGTGTGAAGGCATCGAGATTGCTGGACACGGGCACCATGCTGCGTGATTTGGGCTTTCGTATAATGAACTGGTGGCCCTCGGAGACAGCAGGGTGCGACCTGCGCGTCGCGTTCCTCTTCGGCATCGCCTCCAAGGGCACGCTGGTGAGCCTGCCCCTGCAGGCCCGTTCTCCTGAGGCCGCCGTGGCAGCCGCGCTGCGCGCTTTCGGTCCTGGCTCCCCATCCTGGCCAGCAGTCTGTCCCCTCTCCGCCTTTGGGCTTTGGGGCAAGCTGCGGCCGGCGCGGGGGCGCCGGGACTGTTAGCGCTCTCCTGTTCCAACTGCCTCTCGGCTTCTGCTCGCTCGCTCGCTCGCTCCTCCTCACCCTCCTCCTCATCGTCCTCTTCTTCCACGTCCTCGTCTTCCTCTTCATTGTCCTCCTACTCCTCGTCCTGCTCCTGGCCCCCCATCTTCTCCTCCTCCTCCTCCCCTCTCCTCCTGCTCCTCCTCCTCCTCCTCCTCCTCCTCCTCCTCGTCCCCCTTCTCCTCCTCTTCCCTGCCCTCCTCGCACTGCCCTCCTCCGCGCGGTCGCCAGCCCTCCGTGCCCAGAACTCTGGACCTCCTCCAATGCGCCTCAAAGGTATTCCCCTGGGCAATCTATGAAAATATCTCGCGGGCCAGCGCAAAGACAGGGGCACGCCTCCCTGAGCACGCGCGGCGCCGCAGAGATTAAAGCGGACGCCGAGTGGGCGCGCCATTGGCTTCGCGCTCGGCCAGTGGCTGCGCCATGGGGTGCGCCCACGGCCGCCACAAACAAAACCGCCTCCTTCTGGTTGCGACATCGGGTGCGCCCTCGGAACCATCTCCAATTCGTCGCGCCATAGGTTGCGCCCTCGGCCGCCGAAATATATAGCCGTCGCAGGTTGGCTCCACCGTGGGTTGCACCCTCGGCCGCCGAAAATAAGACCGTCGTCGATGGGTTGCGCCACAGGTTGTGCCCTCGGCCGCCGAGAGTAAAACCGTGTCCTGCTGGTTGCGACGTAGCTTGCGCCCACGGCCGCCGAAAATAAGACCGTCGCCGATTGATCGCGCCATAGGACCGTCGCCTACTGGTTGCGCCATGGGTTGCGCCCTCGGCCGCCGCGAATCAAAACGTCTTCCACTGGCTGCGCCATAGGTTGCGCCTTCGGCCGCCGAAAATACAACCGTCGCCTACTGGTCGCGACATAGGTTGCGCCCTCGGCCGCCGAGAATAACACCGTCTCATATTGGTTGAGCCATAGGTTGCGCCCTCGGCCGCCGAAAGTATGACCGTCGCGTAACGGGTGCGACCAGTCAGTTCAGTTCAGATCAGTTGGTCGGAGTTTACCTCGCGAGACACAAATTCGGGTTACGCCCGAAATATATGTACACCAGATGTGCAGTAACTTGACACCGTTCTTGAGGCTGGTGACGTTACATCAGATTTCCCACCATCGGGGTATTTAACATGGTGGTCCCGAGCTGGAACCACGTGTTTTCACATGTCCAGGCCACCCAGGTGGATATCCAGCATACTGGTCCCAAGCTGGAACCGCGGTCGCAGTACGCCGTCTGCCGTCGCTGTCGTCGTCGGCGTTTCGGCCCACCCCTAATCGATGCTTTCTGCCTCGGCTTGGACTCGTTCTTATCGTTTCGCCCTGTTGCGGAACAGAATCCGTTCAGAAGGCCTCGATTGCAATCAGCTTTGGGCGAGCAATGCGCCGAGGCAATTGAGCTTGAGGCCCAGCTCAGTTTTGTCAGGATTCGGATGCCGGGGAAGAGTTGATCGACGACGCAACAGAGCACAGAACTGTTCAGATTCGCCCTCTTTCGGTCCGCCCCGCTTCCGAACTGAATCGGATCTTGACCCCGAGCTGATCGAGCGCCGCGCGCGTTTCGATTGCGGCCAGATCTGAGTCGTGCGTTCAGGCAGCTCGAGCTTATAAGACCCAGATCAGTTCGATCGGGAGTCTGACGCCACCGACGACCTGATCCACCATGCAATAGGCTTGGCATCGCTCGGACGTGTGCATTTTTCCTTCGGCGAGGACCATCGAGCAGCATCCTTGATCATTTGGCGAAAAAACCACGCACGAAACCGAAAAAAACACAGGGAATGGACGTCCGAGCGATGGCCAGTAGAGCACAGCACTTCAACGCGGCCTGGCGCCTCTCGGTTCACCACCGCACAGCACAGCACAGCCCCTGGCACTGCACAGGCCAGGGCGGCCGCGGAGCGCGCGCCACCTCGCGCCAGCACGCCTACGCAGGCCTCTGCAGCACCTCGCTCACAACCCGCCCTCACCTCGTCTTCTCCTTTCTGCCTCCAGTCTTCTCCTCAACTCTCCCTCACTCTCACTCTCTGCCTCCAGTCTCTTTGTGTGACCAGCCGCCCGCCTGTCCGGCAGCTGTGCAGGGAGAGGGGCGTCACGCACTTCGCCCTTTTTTGGCCGCCACTGTGGCCAGGTGGTGGGCCTCGGCACGGGTTCGGGTGGCGGGTGGGACGTGCAACCAGCCGGCGTCCGCCCGGGCTGGCCAGGGCGGCGGAGGCCACAGCTTGGCCCTGCTGTCTCAACCATCACGTCAACTAGGCCACCCCAGTCGCCACCGCATCAATTCCGCCTCCAACTTTACCTGTGCAGAGCGCCCTCCCAGCGACGTGGTGGGTATTCTGTGGGAGGGAGGAGCAGTGCCTAGCCGCTGGCTGTCCTGGCGTTTGCCAGAGCGGCTGCTGGCACAACTCAGCAGCCTGGCCACCGCCTCGGAAGGCGCAAACCGGCCCCGCTCCCCGTGGAACCCCCTCGGGTGGCCACGGGTCCTTCGCTCGGGAACCTTGTGCCTTCTGGCAGGCGAGGGTCCCCGTCGCAAGACAGGTGGACGCCTACTGGGGATTCCGACGGGCAGGGGATGAGGCCTTGGCGCTTTCTACTTGGGCGAGCGTGGTCATGCCGCCACGCTGCCCCACACCACCCACCCTCTGGGACAGCCACCGCCTCGGAAGGCGCAGGCCTCCCCCACGCTCGGTGGACCCCTCCCGGTCGCCCCCCCCCCCTCCCACGTCTTGGGGAGCCGAGGCCTGCTCTGCAGGTGAGGGCTCCCGTCGCTGGACCGTGGGACGCCCGTGGGGGGCCCCAGAGAGCACGGGGGAGGAGCTGCTGTGCCCTCCCCCTCGGCGAGCGTGGGCCCCGCCGCGCGCTCGCCACACAGCCGCACAACTGCTGCCACTCTCCGCGCCGCCGCCGCAGCCTCTTCCATCTCTCGCCCTCCTGAGGCTATGGCTTGTGCTCATGCATGTCCTTCTCTTTCTGCGCTCCGTTGTTTTTCACTCCTGCACCTCTTACGTTCTGACCCACCAGCCCGTGATGATGCAAGTCACCTGGCGCACTAGCTTGATCGCCCCCACCGGGCCGACCGGCCCAGGGGGGGGAGAGAGAGCAACGCTTGACGGACGTCTCGACCTGCAGGCTCTCAGGCTGCCAGGGCGCGAGGACTTCGAACTCCTAGGAAGGAGAGGGGGAGGAAGGAGGAGAGAGAAGGAAGGAGGAGAGAGGGCGCGAGGAAGGAGGAGAGAGGAGAGAGGGAAGGGCCAACGCGGGAAATGGTGGGTGCAGGTCGAGGTCTCTGCGCTGATGCTCGTGGTCTTGCTGTGGGCTCTCCGGAGGCCTCCGGAGGCCTCCGGAGGACCTCCTCAGGACCTCCGGAGGACCTCCGGCGGCCTCCAGAAGCCCAGGGCCCCCACGTCCCTATCCAACAGTTTGCGCAAACGCTTCCGGCGTTCGGGGCAACATTTCTTACGGACCCTCCCCCAGTCGGGGGCGGCAGAGAGGGGGGTGATGACTAGGGGGGGGGATATCATGGCGGGGGCCATGGTATTTCCCAAGATGTCATGGCGCCTCTTCTTACTTCATGACGTCCCTGGCCCCTCCGCTGGGCCGCGCACATGCCGCCGGTCATGGTTTGCACCCCTCCCTCTTGGACACCCCCCTCTTGGCCGCTCCCGACCCCAGGACTTCGGGTGGGGCGCCATCGTCGAGAAGGAGGCGTGCCAGAGGGCCGCCTGGGAGATGGACCTGCCGGTGCGTCGGCCGACATCGCGCCCGCTTCGGCCCCCGCGGTCGCCGTCGTGCTGGGAGTTATCATCATTATTTTGTCGTCGTCTTCGTCTTCTTCTCAGCACTGCCGTCGGGGAGAGCAGGTCAGGAGTCAGGAGGGGGAGGAGCCTGAGGCGTTTCGCCGTGTTCTCGGCCCTCGGGGCTCTTCCGCGGGCTCCCGTGGTCGTCAGACATCGGTTGGGGATGAATTGAGTTCCGAGGAGGGGCCCTGGGGTGCGCTTCGGCCCCGTGGCCGCAACAATGCTACGAACCATCGTCATTGAATATCCTTTTCGGCATCTTCTTGTCATCAGGCGCCCTGTGCTTGTGTGTGTGTGTGTGCCACAAGTTGGCGTTTAGATGCGTCCCTCTCTCTCTTGCCGACTAGCCACCGCGGCAGGGCCGAGTCCAGATCCCAGGTGGGTAAGAGCGCGCCCGCACGGAACTCAGTACTAAAAGGGGGGACCCAGCTTCAAGCTTCCCCCCCCCCCCTTCCTTCGAAAAGGGGGGGAGCTTCCGAAGCTCCCCCCCCCTCCCTTCTGTAAGGGTTTCGGAGCTAGGGGGCCCTGGCTAAAGGGGGGGGGGCTTCGAAGCTACCCTCCCCTTCCCTCCCTTTTCCGGAGCAGGAGGTGAGCCCGGGCTTCCCTTTCAAGGGGGGGGGCTTCGGAAGCTACCCCCCCTCCTTCCTTTTTTGGTCTGGACACAGGGGGCGGCGGCTTCAAGCTACCCCCCCCTCTCCTGTGCAAAGGAGGGGGGGGGCTTCCGAAGCTACCTCCCCCCCCCCTCCCGTTCGGGGCTCTGGCAAAATTGCGGAATTCCTGACGACAGGTGCGCACCGCAGCGCTAGAGAACGAATTGGAGAATAACGTCGACCCCTGGTTCGTTTTCTTGTTTTCTTGTTTTCTCGGCCCCTGGTTCGTAGTCTCGTTTTCTCGGTCCCTGATTCCTTTTATCGGTTTCTCATTTTCTCGCCCCTCGGTTCGTTTTTTTGTTTTCTCGTGTTTTCGGCTCCTGGGTTGCGGTCTCGTTTTCTCTGACCCTGGTTCGCGTTCTCGTTTTGGTTTTCTTGGCGCCTGGGTCGTGGTCCAGTTTTCTCGGACCCTGCTTCGTTTTCTCGTTTTCTCTGCCCCTGGGTCGTGGTTTTCTTTTCTCGGACGCTGGTTAGTATTCTCGTTTTCTCGTTGTCTCGGCCCCCGTGTGGTGGCCTCGTTTTCTCGGACCCTGGTTCGTTGTCTCGTTTCTTCGTTTTCTCGGCTCCTTGGTCGTGGTCTCGTTTTCTCGAACCAAGCGTTTTCTGATGATCTCGGCCCCTGGGTCGTGTTTTCTCGGACCCCGGTTCGTTTTCTCGTTTTCTCGGCCCCTGGGTCGTGGTTTTGTTTTCTCGGACCCTGCTTCGTTTTCCCGTTTTCTCTGCCCCTGGGTCGTGGTTTTGTTTTCTCGTTTTCTCGTTTTCTCGTTGTCTCGGCCCCGTGGTCGTGGTCTCGTTTTCTCAGGGCATGGTTCGTTTTCTCGTTTTTTGTTTTCTAGGCCCCTGGGTCGTGGTCTCGTTTTCTCTGTTCCGGTTCGTTTTTTCGTTTTCTTGTTTTCTCGGCCCCTGGTTCGTGGTCTCGTTTTCTCGGGCCCTGATTCATTTTCTCGTTTTCTTGTGTTCTCGGCCCCTGGGTCGTGATCGTGCTTTCTCGGATCCTGGTTCGTTTTCGCGTTGTCTGTGCCCTTGGTTCGTGATCTCGTTTGCTCGGACTATGGTTTGTTTTCTCCTTTTCTCGTGTTCTCGGCCCCTGGGTCGTGGCCTCGTTTTCTCGGTTCCTGGTTCGTTGTTTCGTTTTCTCTTTTTCTCGGCTTTTGTTTGTTTGTATTGTTTTTTTCGGGCATTGGATCGTGATCTCGTTTCTTGTTTTCTCGGCCCCTGGGTCGTGGTGTCATTTTTCCTCGGACCCTTTAGTTTCTCGTTTTCTTGTGTTCTCGGCCCCTGGATCGTGGTCTCGTTTTCTCGGACCCTGGTTCGGTTTCTCGTGTTCTCCGTTTCTCGGCCCATGGAGTGTGGTTTTGTTTTCTCTGACCCCGGTTCGTTTTCTCGTTTTCTCGTTGTCTCGGCCCCTGGGTCGTGGTCTCGGTTTCTCGGGCCCCTGGTTCGTAGTCTCGTTTTTTCGGCCCCGTGGTTTTTGTCTCGTTTTCTCGGTCCCTGATTCGTTGTCTTGTTTGCTCGTTTTCTCGGCCCCTGGGTCGTGGTCTCGTTTTCTCTGACCCTGATTCGTTGTCTTGTTTTCCTGTTTTATCGTCCCCTGGGTCGTGGTCTTGTTTTCTCTGACCCTGGTTCGTTTTCTCGTTTTTTTGTTTTCTCGGCCCCTGGGTCGTGGTCCAGTATTCTCGGACCCTGGTTTGTTTTTATCGTTTTCGCATTCTCTCTGCCCCTTGGTCGTGGTCTCGGTTTCTCGGACCCCGTTTCGTTTTCTCGTTTTCTTGTTTTCTCGGCTCCTGAGTCGTGGTCTCGTTTTCTCTGGCCCTAGTTCGTTGTCTCGTATTCTCGGCCCCTGGGTCGTGGTTTGTTTTTGTCGGGCCATGGTTCGTTATCTTGTTTTCTCGTTTTATCTGCTTCTGGGTCGTGGTCTCGTTTTTTCTCGGAGCCTGGTTAGTTTTTTCGTCTTCTCTGCCCCTGTGTCGTGGTCTCGTTTTCTCTGGCCCTGGTTCGTTTTCTCGATTTTCTCGTTGTCTCGGCCCTTGGGTTGTGTTCTCGCTTTCTCGGGCCCTGGTTCGTTTTCTCGTTGTCTCGTTTTCTCGGCCCCTGGGTCGTGGTTTCGTTTTCTCGGGCACTGGTTTGCTTTCTCGTTGTCTCGTTCTGTCGGCCCCTGGTTCGTAGTCTCGCTTTCTCGGGCCCTGATTCCTTGTATTGTTTTCTTGTTGTCTCGGCCCCGTGGTCGTGGTCTCGATTTCTAGGACCGACATTCGCGGTTTCTCGGCCTGGGTCGTGGTCTCGTTTGCTCGGACATTGGTTTGTTGTATCGTTTTCTCGTGTTCTCGGCCCCTGGGTCGTTATCGTGGTTTCTCGGACCCTGGTTCATTGTCTCGTTTTCTCGCTTTCTTGGCTTCTGGGTTTTTGTTTCGTTTTCTCGGGCCCTGGTTCGTTTTCTCGATTTTCTCGTTTTCTCAGCCCTTGGGTTGTGTTCTCGCTTTCTCGGGCCCTGGTTCGTTTTCTCGTTGTCTCGTTTTCTCGGCCCCTGGGTCGTGGTTTCGTTTTCTTGGGCATTGGTTTGTTTTCTCGTTGTCTCGTTTTGTCGGCTCCTGGGTCGTGGTCTCGTTTGATCGGACCCTGGTTCGTTTTCGCATTTTCTCGGCTCCTGGGTCGTGGTCGCGTTTTCTCGGACCCTGGTTCGTTATTTGGGACCCTGGTTCGTTTTCTCGGCCCCTGGTCCGCGGTCTCGTTTTCTCGGACCCTGCTTCGTTTCCTCGTTTTCTCAGCCCTTGGGTCGTGGTCTCGTTTTCTCTGACCCTGGGTCGTCGTCGTCGTCGGTCGTCGGTCGCGCGTCGTCGGTCGTCCGTCGTCCGTCGCTGTCTTCGCATGACCTCGTCCTCGTCGTGACGACCATGCGAAGACGGCGACAATGACGGCGACGGTGGCGACAACGACGACGAGGACGACGACGGCGTCGTACGAAAACGTCGAGCGACGGCGACGGCAACGACGACGGCGACGGGGGAGGATCGTCCGGCAGGGGGAGGTCAAGGGAGGGGGGTGGTAGCTTCCAGCAGGGGGGGGTTCAAAGGGGGTGGGGGTAGTTAAGCCCCTCCCCCCCTTTGGACAGGGGGAGAGGGGGGGGTAGCTTCCGGAGCGGCAAAAGGGGGGAGGGGGGGGGAGCTTCCTGGGCGGGACCAAAAAGGGGGGAAGGGGGGGGGTAGCTTCCAGCAGGGGGAGCCAAAGGGGGGGGGGGGGATAGCTAAGGGGGGACCCCCGTAAAAAAAAATAAACGCCCCAGGGGTCCGTTCCCGTTCCCGTTCCCGCTCCCTTTCCCGTTCTCTCGTCCTCTCTCTCTCTCTCGTCCTCTCTCTCTCTCTCTCGTCCTCTCTCTCTCTCTCGTCATCTCTCTCTCTCTCGCCCTCTCTCTGTTTCTCTCTCCGTCCTCCCTGGAGGGGGGTCAAGAGGGAGGCTCCAGAAAGGCCGCGGACACTTTGCCTCCGTCATCGTCACCATCGCTACCACCATCGCTACAATCATCATCGTTGTTGCCGTTGTCGACGTCACTACGATACCGCGCCCGCCCGCGTGACCGACCCGCACTGAAGTGCACGCGCGGCAGCGCGGCCTCTGAGACGCGGTGAGAAGTTGCCACCAGCAAGCTCCACCGCGGCCGCATCCGCTGTGCGAAACCAGCTTGCCGCTTTGCGCGCGAGCTTGCACGCGCCAGAGCGGCCGCAGAGTTCCGACAGCCAGGGCCACGCAGTCACCGCAATCGCGAGATATCGCGAGCGCGTGGGTTCTGCAAAACAAGATGCGCGTGGGAGGGTGGGATGATTGCGCGAGCTGTGGAGTTGACAACTCGTGCGTTGGTCGAAAAACCGAACTGCACCACATCGCTGGCACATCGTAGCGCATACCAACTAGAGTACACTACGTACCTTACACCGCATAGCCCACTAATCACAATGCACACAACATATATACAACCACATAACTACGACCGCCTAGCTCACACCACATATATAGCACCACATGTGTTGCACAATACAGGTTGCTTCACGCAGTTCATACCACATACGTTACGTCACATAGTTTACACTACATAGGTTCCCCGGTGAGACTCGACCATCCACTCCCCCAAGGGCTTATGGGCACCCCTTGGGACATTGCGAATGACGTATGATAATGCCCTGTCGCCAATTTTCCATGTGAGCGTATACAATGCGAGTCTATCCCAGTATCGACACCCCTGCATCCGTGTCAAGAAATAGTGTATGCGCACTCTCGCTGATCGCAAAAGGATATGTACCCCTTGCAAAAAGCGGCACCAAATCCACAGTTTACCAGACACATCAGTCTGCAAGGAATCCGGAATACGCACAGAGAAGACCGCTCTGGGCGTCGCATCACACGTCTCGCGAGTTCTCTGCCCGCGCGCACTCGCAGAGATCATGGGAGCGCCTCGTGGCCTTAGCAACCTCGCCCCAAACCCGCATTTGCATGTCACCACGCGGTGCGTCCGCGTTGATGCAGCACGCGCCCAGTGCACGAACTCCCATCACAGAATAGCAGAAATCATGGGAGCGCCTCGTGGCCTTAGCAACCTCGCCCCAAACCCGCATCTGCACGTCACCACGCGGTGCGTCCGCGTGGACGCAGCACGCGCCCAGCGCGCGAATTCCCATCACAGGATCTCATGCGGGCCACCTGCGCGCGCCCGCCGCGCGCGCGTGTCGAAATTCCTCCAACACCCTCCTCCTCCTCCTCCTCCCCCTCCTCCTCCTCCTCCTCCTCCTCCTCCTCCTCCTCCTCCCTCCTCCTTCTCCTCCTCCTCCTCCTCCTCCTCCTCCTCCTCCTGTGCCAGTGCCCCTTGCCCTCTCTGCCGCCCTGCCCCCCCGCCTCCCTCCAGTCGGAGGAGGCAGCCCCCCCCCGAGGTTCTCAAACACCTATGAGCAGCAGCGTTGTCTTCCGAATATGTTGGCACAGATATCTGCGGGCACGCGCTTCTGCGGATTCTGAAGGAAGCTCGGGCCCAGGGTGCTCGTTCCCGGAAAGGGCGCTGACCCACGGATCTCTGTCAGTCCTGCTCCATTGTCCCCAGTGCCATGTTGGGGGTGGGCAGGCGTATCTTTTCCTTGACAAACTACCAGCAAAGGGTGAACCGGCGGATCTTTTTCTGCGGATGTACCGAGCGAAGCGCGGGGTTTTGACATTTCGATCGAGAAAACGGATGATAAAGTACACATGTTCATTTGTTGCCGAAGTCTCGAGCGAAACGCTTCGGTTGCAGAACTTGTCGAGGATGTCTCGAACGAAACGCTTGTTCTGGGGCCCAGAGTTCAGAAGATGTGTCAGGCGAAATGTTTGTTTTCACGTACACAGGTCGCGTTTCTCACATAGTTGTTCCCAACGTTTAACCACGTGTTGTCACATGTCCAGGCCACACAGGGGGTATCTAAGTTGGTGGTGCCGAGTTTGAACCAAGTATTTCAATGTGTCCAGGCCACCCAGAAAAGTCTCTAACATGGCGGCCCCGAGTTGGAACCACAGGTTTTCACGTGTCCAGGCCACCCAGAGGGGTATCTAACATGGTTGCCCCGAGCTCGAACCACGTGTTTTTACGTGTGCGTCTGGGAGACCCCAGCGTGGGAGGCCACAAGAGCCAGCCAATATATATATATATATATATATATATATATTCCTTCTATCCATCAAATTACAAGGAAAAACCTGGCATGTCACCGACACCCCCCCCCACATGGACCCCACATGAACCCCACAGGCCCCCAAGAGAGCCCCACAATGCTTCGAGACGGCCTAAAATACCCCGAAGAGAGCGACCCGAGGCCTACATCGGGAGCCCAAGACAGCAGAAGGCACTTCCGAGACGTCCTCTGCAAGGCCCAAGAGGCCCCAAGACGGCCCCAGAGTGCTCCAACAGGACCAAACATGGGCTCAAGACGGCCCAGGATGCCCCCGCAAAGACTTCCAATACGGCCTCAGCAGGCCAAAAACTTTAATTTTCCATTGTTTTTTGAACGACTCTGTGCTTCTCGCCTTTTGTGGCCACGAACGGCCGAAGAATGGTCTGCGAGCTTCCGAGGTCGCCCCGAGATGGCCTCCAGGCGGCCCAATGGGGCCCCAAGATGGGCCAATAAAGCGCCAAGAAAGCCAGGGAGCGCCCAAAAGACCCCTAAAAGACATCCAAGAGGGCCCCAACAGAGCCACGGGATGCTTCAGAGAGGGCCCGAGAAAGCCCCAACACGGCCCCAGGACGGCCCAAGCCCCCCCAGACAGCCCACGAGGGCCGCAGGATAGCCCAAGAAGGCCCTCCGATGGTACACAAAAGCACCAACAGGAGCTTCACTCAGTCTTAGAGCCGTCAAATTCATTACACTCTGATTGACCTGAGCGGCCCCCCCCCCATCGCCCCTAGTTCTTCTCAAGCTCGCCCCAAGACGGCACATGAGACAGCACATGAGGCCCTGCAGACATCCCCACTAGAGCCCAAGAGGGTTCCAAGATAATTCTCGGCATGACCTACTCGGACGTCCGACAGCCCATGTCTCGTCCTTCTCCACCTCCTCCTCCTCCGTTTCCCCCTCTCTGCCCCTCACCCCCTCCTCGACCTCCTTCTTCCCTCGAACTCGTCGCCTTCCCTCTCCTCCTCGTCCTCCTCCTCCTCCTCCATCGCCCTCTCCTCATTTGCCTCCACCGACTCCAGGATACGAAAACTGATACTCATTTTCTCAGGAGGTTTTCTCCTGGTCCTCCTCCTCCTGCTCCTTCGAGGCTCTGAAGACATCCCCAAGAAAGTCCAAGAAGGTTCCAACCTAACTCTCGACACCAACTCTTCGGAAATCTCCTCCCCACCTCGCTCTGCTGCTCCTCCTCCAGCTCTTTATCCTCCTGCTCCTCTTGCTCCTCCTGTAGTTCGTTGTCTTCCTCCTCCGCTGCCTCGTCAAACGCCCCAGACCACAGACTGTTATCACAAGCTCCCCAAAAGCAACCAGGGGTGCCAAGACAGACCAAGGGAGCCCCGAAGAGGGCCCACGAAAGGCTTCCAGGGTCCGGGGAACCACACTTTGATGCGCAGTTCTCCTTTCGTCTCAGGAGCCCACGGAACGCTCGCGAGAACTAAAACATTTCCCAGACCCCAGACCTTTATCACCAGCTCCCCAGAAGAACCCACGAGACTCCTGGACGGTCCAAGAAGACCCCACCACGGGCCTACGACAAGGCTTCCTCTTGCTTTTCCTCCTCCTGCTCCTCTCTCTCCTGTAGTTCGCTGTCTTCCTTCTCCGCTGCCTTCTGAAGGGCCCCAGGTCTGAGACTCATATCCAAGCTCCCCAAAGACACCAAGGCGCCACAAGACACACCTGGGGGCCCCAAAGAGATCCCACGACAGGCTTCCAGGGTCTGGGGAACCACAATTTGATGCGCAGTCTCCCTCTCATCTCAGGAGCCCACCTCCTTTGTCTCCTCTTTCTCCCTCTCCTCGTCCTCCTTCTCCTCCCTCTGTACACCTTTCTCCCCCGCCGCACTCTCCTGGTCCTCCTCCTCCTCCTCCTCCTCCTCTCCTCTCTCCCCCGTCACCGCCTTCTTATACTTTTCCTTCAGCGCCCCCGGAAATTAAAATATGATGCGCACCTTTCCTTCAAGCCCTCTCACCTCGTCCTCCACATCCTCCCCTTTTCCTGCTTCCCCTTCCACCATGTTGCTTCATTTTCAGTACACTCCGACGCGTTGGCTCGAAGTGCGTAGATATCCCATTCTGGGGATGGGCACATGTACACCGTGATCATTTGCTTTGCGCCATGGGCCCCAAGCGGGCAGCATGCTTTACGTGCTCTGTCTGCGAGGCCGACCTGCTGCGCGACTCGCTCACACCTACCCAGCTACACAAAGCCACGAAGACTTGCAAATAATGCGCCACACGGGCATCTTTCACGTGCTCGGTGTGCACGACCGACCTTCCGCGCGACTCTTTCAGACCCACTCAGCTACACAAAGCCAAAACGATTTGCAAAGCATGCGCCGCCCTCCAGAACAGACCTGCGGTGGCCTTGCCCTGTATTCGCTGTCACGAGGAGCTCTCCCCCGAGGACTTCGCAGTTCGACACCGACACAGCACCGAGAGAATTTGCAAGGCATGTGTTGCGCAGTCGGCTTCATTTTGTGTCTGTGCTCGATGCGGAGAAACATTGCCGCTGGGCGATTTTGCTCCCAGATCGCACGCCCGCAACCAGAAGATATGCCGACACTGCTGTCCACTAGGACGCCCTGAGGACGCCTTTTCCCGAGTCGATTTAGGTGCCATGACGCACACATGCACCCATTGCTCCGCAAAGCTGTTCCACTGCGAAGGCGATGGTTTCTGCTGCGGCGCTGGGAAGCATTACGCGGATTTTACAAAGTACTACAAGCCCCCTGCAGGCGCTTTCATGAAAACGTTCGGCACTACGTGGTTGTACAAGGACGAACAGGGACGCCCAATACACGACGCCATTTCCAATGCACCTCGATCGACGGGATTCTCAGCCATCAGCAGGCGCTGCAATAGTCTGTTCTCTTTCGCCGTGCACGAGATTCAAAGCACTACTTCAGAACGGGAGCTGCGATTCAGAAACGAGCTGCGGCCTTCAAATATCCGAATCCCTGGCACGATGTACCGGCAGATTTGGAGCTGTGCTGACACTACCCCTCTACGCTACATTGTCGTCGACCCTCGGGAGCGCGTCACGAACGCCACTGCGCACAATGTGGACCTAAAGTTGCTTCGGCGACTGGAGACACTTATCCTTCCGCACAATGGCTATGCAAAAAGCCTTGACGCCTGTCGGCCCCGTCAGCACGCGGCGCCGCCGTGGCGGTCGAGCTCCAGTGGGACGAGGGCATCAACGAGCTCGCTGCGACTGTCCATGAAACACCCCGCGTGGACGTGTCGCCCCGGTCTGTCGCATTCCGAAGGAACTCGCGCCCCGCGCCGCAATGCCTGAACCCGCTGAGCGCGCTCTACGAGCCCTTGAGTTACCCGCCCTGGTTTCCCCGCGGCGGCAGCGGATGGAGCGCCGACATGCTCGCGAACGCGGGGCAGCGCCTCGCACAGATGTGGCGGCACCGTTAGCACCTCCCACGAAGCCCACGCATGAATTTACGTGGACTGCTCTTGAACGAGTGGCTCGTAAACACGCACTGCAGGATGGAGGATGAGAGGCTCGGACTTCTTCGCAGAGCACAGGCTCAACGAACTTCCAAACGAGAAGACATGAGCGAGGCCCTCGCCAATGACGCGCCCGCCCCTGGCACGAGTGCATATTTGTCTTCGAGCGTGCCCGGGCCCCCCCGCCACCTACGCAAGCTCCGAATGGACTCCCTGGAGCTTGCTCGGCGAAAAGGCCCGCCAACCTTCTTCATCACGTTGACGTGCAACCCATACTGGCCCGAGATCACTGCCACTCTGCATCCGGGCCAGACAGCAGCAGACCGCCCAGACATCGTGGTCCGCGCATTCTGCGCTCGATTGGAGAAGACGATGGCGCACCTCAAGCGTGAGTTCTGTGGAGACCGCAGGTACGTCATCAGGGTTGTTGATTATCAGCGCAGAGGGCTGCCCCGTGCTCACATTGCCATAGCCCTGACAACGCCGCCAACTGCGCCGGATGCCGTGGACACCTTCGTCTCATGCGAACTTCCACCAGACGGTCCTGTCCGCGCACTCGTCCTTCAACACATGATGCACTCGTGCAACCATTCGTGCCACCCCGACGACCCATCTCAGGCGTGCATCAAAGGGTGCCCGTGGCCTTTCCAAGACGACACGTACTTTGACGAGCGAGGGTATCCACATCACCGCCGCAGACATTGTGGCGGTGACTGCCCCAATTGCGTGTCTGGGACCGCATCTTGCGGCGAACGATCTGCCTGCTGCAACCGGCTGATCGTGGCATATAACCCCACCATCCACCTGCTGTGGGACGGACACGCCAATGTCAAATTCGCAGGGTCCGTCAACCTGTTCCAATACCTTTACAAATCCCTGTTCAAAGGACCAGACTTTGTCAAGTGCGAGCTCCAGGAGGACACTGGCAACAAAGACGAGATCAAAGAATGGCAGCGTGGCCGTTATCTTTGTGCCACGGAATGCGCGTTGCGCATGTTTGGCTACACTACGTATGAACGCATCCCTCATGCGGTTTGTCTACCAGTGCATTGCGAAGACGAAGATTGGATCACCTATGCCGCTGGACAAGTAGAGGACGCCGTGCAATCGTTCATTTCGTTTTTGCAACGCTATTTCCACCGGCCCAAGTTCGAGCCGTACCTCTCCCCGAAGTACTACGAATATTTCGGGCGCTTCATGGTGGCCAAATCTTGCCCGCCAGCCTTGCAGCACCACTTTCCCGACCTCTTCCCACGGGCTGCGGCGCCTTCGGCGACCCCCCCGCCGGACGGGGCCCTGGCGCCCGTGCTCGACGCTGCCCCCCCAGGTCGGACCCACTTCGTCTACGAGAAGCAACGGGGCGAACATCCTATATGCAGGCTCGAAATGTAGTGCCCCAAACAGAGAGAGATGTTCTACCTCAGACACATACTGTTGAACTGCCCAAAACCAAGCTTCGCCGACTGCAAAACCCACGCCGGCCGGAGGTACCCCACTCATGAGCAAGCCCTTGTGGCGACCGGGTATTTTGCGACAGCTGACGAACCCGCGCGGGTGCTCCAGGAGTTAGTCGAGCTTCGATACACTGCCGCTCAACTACGCTTCGCCTCCGTCGCGTTGCTCGAGCAGGACGCGTGCGCCGCGACGCTGCGCAACAAGTTCGAGAAGCATCTCTTCGGTGATCTCCGCGATCGCGGGCTCACTCTCGATTCTGCCCGCAAAGCTGCATGCGACGCTTTGCGCCTCTCGTGCCAGTCCATTGGCAAATCGTTCACGCTGGAAGAAGACAAACCTGCACGGTCTCAACCATCCCCAGCATCAGACACCTCTGCGGCGCCATTTCCCCCGCAAGAAGCGCAATCCCGCGCGAAGACCATCTACAAGACCCTTGCAAAGGATCCGAGTCAGACCGACGCCGTCAAAGCGATAATCGCGCCCATCCGCGCCGGGGCCGAGAAGTATTATTTCGTCCGCGGCCCCGCTGGCAGAGGCAAATCCACCGTCGCCAGCTACATCACTTACGCTGCTTTGGGGAGTGGACAGGGAGTCGTCAACATGGCCACGACAGGAGTCGCGGCCCTGCAATTGCCCTTCGGCGCCACGGCGCACTCTGTCTGCAAGATTCCGGTGTCTGACGAGGACGTCCTCACTTGCTCTCTGCCGATGAGCTCCCAAGGTGCCCGTACCCTCGCCACGGCGTCTGTGCTCCAATGGGATGAATGGCCAAATGCTAAACGACCTGCGTGGGAGAGCGTCCTCAAACTATTGGACCAGATTCAACAGCACCACACTACCATCTGGAAGAACAAGGCTTTCGTCTGCTATGGGGATTTCCGCCAGATTCCTCCTGTGGTGAAAGGAGGCACGCGGGACTCTATCGTCAACGACAGTGTTCGGAAATCTGTACATGGGAACTTTTCACGACTTACGCTTTGCAGGTGAACCACCGACAACACCGCGACGTCGACTACGCTACCTGGGTTGCAAGCGTCGGCGACGGCACAGCCCCGTCGACACATCATCTCTCCGATGAGCCCGGGCGCTACCGCGCACTCGCCTCGCCTCGCCTCCGCTCGCACATTTCCCACCCACCTCATTGAACAATTGTGTTCTCGCCCGCGCCCAGAAACATCGTAGGTGCAAGGATCAAAATTAGAAGCCGAAGCGCAGCGACCCTTAACATCTTGTGTATATATATATATATATATCGACACCAGATGCAGTGATTTTGCAGAATTCCCCTTGTGATATCGAACATGGTCTCCCCGAGCTGGAACATCGTGTTTCCACATGTCCAGGCCACCCACAGAGGTATCTAGCATGGTGGCCCCCAGCTGGAACCACGTGCTTTCACTTGTCCAGGCCACCCATGGGGGATATCGAACATGGTGTCCCCGAGCTGGAGCAACGTGTTGTTACTTGTCCAGGCCGTCCAAGGGGGGGAGTATCGAAGAAGGTTGCCTCTTGCCCCTCGCTGGAACGACGGGTTTAAACATGTCCAGGCCGCCCAGAAAGGTGTATAACATGGTGGCCCCGAGCTGGAACCACGTGCTTTCACGTGTCCTGGCCACCCGGAAGGGGCATCTAACATGATTGCCCCAAGCTGAAACCACATGTTGTGACGTGTGCGGGCCACCCAGGGGGAGGGGGTATTTGAAACGTGGTTCTTTGGGAGCCCCCAGCGTGGGGGGCCACAAGAGCCAGTCAAAATGTATCAATCGGCACCAGATGTGTAATAACCTAACATCGTTTCGTCGGCTGGTGATTTTACAGATTCCCCCGGGATATCTCACATGATGTCAGTGTCCCCGAGTTGGAACAAAGTGTTTCCACATGTCCAGGCCATTCGTAGATGTATCTAGCATTGTGGCTCCGAGCTGGAACCGCGTGCTTCACGTGTCCAGGCCACCCAGAGGGAATATCTAACATGTTGGTCCCGCGCTGGAGCCGCGTGCTTTCACGTGCCCAAGCCACATCACGCCACCTGGGGGGGGTATCTAACATGGTGGTCCCGAGCTGGAACCACGTGTTTTTACGTGTCCAGGCCACCCAGGGGGTCTATAACATGGTGGTCCCGAGCTGGACCACGTGTTGTTACGTGTCCAGGCCGTCCGGGGGGGGGGAGTATCTAAGAAGGTTGCCTCTTGCCTCTCGCTGGAAACATGTGGTTTCATGTGTCCAGGCCACCCAGAAAAGGTGTCTAGCATGGTGGCCCCGAGCTGGAACCACGTGTTTTCACATGTCCAGGCTACCCAGAGTGATATCGAACATGGTGGCACCGAGCTGAAACCACGTGTTGCTACGTGTCCAGGCCACCCATAAAAGGGGTATCTAGCACGATTGCTCCGAGCTGGGACCATGTGTTGTTTACGTGTGCGGGCCACCCACGGGGGGGTACCTAGCGTGTGGTCGTCTGGGCGCCCCCAGCGTGGGGAGGCTCACAAGAGCCAGGCACAGTCAATCAGTCGACACCAGATGTGCAATGACCTAACACAGTGTCTTCGGCTGGTGATGTTCCAGATCTCCCACTGGGGTATCTAACATGGTGGCCCTGAGCTGGAACCACGTGTTTTTACGTATCCAGGCCACCCAGGTAAATATCAAATGTATTGGTCCCGAGCTGGAACCGCAGTCGCGGTCGTCGCCGTCGCCGTCCGCCGTCGTTGTCGTTGTCGGCGTTTCGGCTTGCCTTTTCTCGATGCATTCGCCTCGTTGTGAACTCGCCCTTTTCATTTCGCCCTCTTGCGGAACATAGGTAATCCGTTAATTCGGTTTAGATTATTGCAATCAGTTCTGGGCGGACAGTGCGCCCAGGCAGCTCGAGCTTGAGGCCCAGCTCAGTTCTGTCAGGATTCGGATGCCAGGGAAGAGTTGATCCACGACGCAACAGAGCACAGAATTGCTTAGGTTCGCCCCCTTTCGGCTCGGCTCTTCCCGCTTCCGAACGGAATCGGATCTTGAGCTCGAGCTGGTCGAGCGCCCCGCCGTTTCGATTGCGGCCAGATCAGAGTTGTGCGTTCAGGCAGCTCGAGCTTAAGATTCGGATCAGTTCGACCGTGACTCTGACGCCACGGACGACCTGATCCACCATGCAATAGAGCACAGCATTTCAACGTGGCCTGGCGGGCCTCATACTACATTGCTTGCACAGTCACAGTGCAAGTTATCATTAAGTGGGGTCTACGGTAACAAACATGCAGCCGCAATCGTAAAGCCTGTACGCGATTATAGGTTGCAGATCACATAGGTAAACGCTTTTCATCCGTGCGCAGACGTTCTCAACCACCAGGTGATAGACGCCGTTGACATGAATGTGTCGCAGTGGCCGAACGGCTGCAACTACTTCAAGAGTGCCAAGGAGCCCTGCTTTGATGTGCTGAAGCAGCGGCGGTCTGAACTCTTGGAATATCTATTGTGGTGATGCCCCCTCCCCTTTCCTCCAAAGTATATATTCTTCCTCAGTCCTCCTTGTCTTGCCCGTCCTTCTGTATCCGCCGTCTTCCATCCTCTCTCTCTCTCTCTCCTCTCCTTCCTTCCTCGTCCCCTGGTCCCCATGTTCCTTCCCCCATCCCTCCTCCTCTCTCCCTCTGCCTCCCTTTTCCCTCCCATCTCCGCCTTGCCGCATGCTCCAGGACTTGGCCACACGCGCAGGCAGGTAGATGCTTCCCAGAACGGGCGCGGGCCCACGGTTTTCTTTTATATGATACTCTGTCCCCGGTGCCGAGCTCGAGATGGGCCAGCGGATTTCCGTTCGATTATTAGCGAAGTCACGTTTCATCGTGTGTCGAAAAATAAAATTTCGCGCGTGCCCGCTCGAGGAAAGTGCGCCCCCAATTTCGGATCCTCGATAAAGAACGGTGTCCGCAGACCACCGCTTTCCTAAGCAAAAAGGACGGTGCGGAGCGTTTTGCGCAAACCCTTCAATAAAAAGCAGTTTGGATGGAGGCTCTGCAAATTTTTACATGAGATGGGCAACTTTTTGCCTGCCCGCTCGAGGACGGCGCGTCCTGCGCGCAGAATGTTCCAGGATGTCTCGAGCGAAGCGCTTGTTTTGCAGAACTTGAGGGGCCTGGGCGTTCCAGGATGCGCAGGCGGTTCTGGGAGTGCGCTCGCACCGTTTCTTACCAGGGATCGGGGCCACGGGACTGCGGACGCCGCTCAGGAAGCCAAATAGAGCTGGAACCACGTGCACAGGAGTCAGATCCGAACGAAACCTAGCTTGAGGGGTCCTCGCATACCGCCTGTCCGGCCCCGCCGCCCCGGCCAAAAGCCAGGGGGAAGGGGGGGCGGGTGAGGCGCCGGGCGCGGGCAAGGACGCCTGCCGATGAGGACGCCGGACGACCAGGACGCCGCGGCATTTACGACTGCTCCTGGCCCCGGGAGCGCCTAAAACAGGGCTAGGATCGGGATAAATCGCTCCAGAGCGGCCGCGGCGCCCAATACATCCTCCAAACCCGCCGATTCTCAGAGATTTCGAGTTATCCCGATCGGATTTTGTCCCGATCGTCGCGTCGTTTTAGCGCCGACGCCCCCGAGTCTACCCGGGATCCTGGCCCCGGGGAGAGGCGGGCAGAGAGTACTGTACTGTTGCTCCTGGCTCTGGGAGCGCCCGCGCAGCATAGTCTGCGAGGGGTCCTGTCCCTGGGAGCGCGTTTCGGGTGCACTCCCGGGGAGGAGGAGGAGGAGGAGGAGGAGGAGGAGGAGGAGGAGGAGGATCCGTCGTGTTTTAGGTGCACTCCTATGGCCTGCCCGTCTGCTGGGGCTCGAAGATTTCGCGTGTTATGAAAATGCCCATAGAGTGCCCCTCAATCCTGTTGTGTGCTTACGTGTGTTCCGATACGTTGCCCCTCTCTTGGGGCTCGACTCCCCAGCGTTTTGCGTGTATTCCTATCGATTGACCTTCCCCTGCGGCTCGGATCCTGCGTTTCTTCCGCATGGTCTTGTACATTCCCCCTTTCCAGGGACTCGAATCCTTTTTGCGTTTCCCGCAGATTCCAATGTGTGTTGCTCTTCTCCTGGGGTTCGAGTCTTTACAGTTTTATGTATATTCCAATAGATTGCTCTTCTCCTAGGGTTCGGATCCTAAGCGTTTGACGTATATATATACCAGTAGATTCCCCCTCTCCAGGGGCTCGAACCCTTAGTGTTTTACGCGTATTACTATAGAGTGCCCCTCCCCCAGGGCCCCAATCCTTAGCATTCTACGCGTATCCTTGTGGATTGCCCCTTTCCTGGGACTCGAACCCTGCGCGTTTGACAGAGGTTCCTATAGCTTGGCCCTCTCCTCCTGGCCCTTGGGGGGGTTGCGGGCGCAGCACGATTTATCTTCAGGCTTACGCCACATCCGCCTACCCCTTAATTGAAGTCAATGATCAGATGGTTCGAAACCGTTTGGCGGTCGTTTTGGGGCTCTTGTCGGGTTTCTTGGGAGCTCTTCGGGGCCTGAGGGGGGCATCTTCGGGGCTGTTCGGGCTACTCCTGGGCTCGTCTTCGAGCTCTATTGGGCTTCTTTGGGCTCTTCTTGGGCTGCTTTGGCGTCCGCACGCTTTACTCTGTGTCGTGGCCCCGGGGGAGCATGGGCCCAGCGCAGTGCTTCGAGGGAGCGCGGCCTCGGCGGCGCGGGCGTGGCGTGGTGTACACCGGGGCGTGGCCCTTGGGTGCGCGGGCGCGGCATGATTTACGAGTGATCCTGGCCCTGGGAGCGCGGATGCAGCATCGCGGGGTGTGTACGTTCAGACCCTGGGCCGCCCTCGGATCCTCGGGGGGGGGGGGGAGAAGGAGGGGGCAGAAGCCCCCGTTTCATGAATCGTGCCCCATGGGAGCTCCATGTATACACGTGCGGGTGCAGGTATACACACGTATATCTGCGGGAGAGAGAGAGAGAGAGAGAGAGAAAGAGAGAGATAGAAACAAAAAAAAACAATATAAAGAATATTATTGTTTCTTCAAACAAAAAACAGAGAGAGAGAGAGAGGTCACAGCGGAGGCGGGTGAGGTCCGATACATGGCGCAGTGCGCCGCGCCGCCCCCTGGGGTCTGGCCCAGCGTGCAGTACGCCGCAGGCGTGGCCGTCGCAGGGCCTACTTGGGCGGGATGCGTCTGTGTGCGCTTGCAGATGCGCCACCCCCGCGCACGCACCACGCACGCGGGGACGGCCGTCCACGGGGGAGGAGGCGGTGGAGCCTTCATATGATATTTACTCGCCGTCGTCGTCGTTGTCGCTGTCGTCGTCGGCGTCGGTGTTGTGGCCAAGTGCCATCCGGCACCTGCCATCACGGTCTTGTCTTGAGAGGTCTCGCGACCAAGATGCGGGTGGGAGGGTGGGATGTTTGCACGAGCAGTGGAGAGGACAGCTTCAAGACGGTCAATGATTAATTCTTATTCATATATTTTTACAGGGCGGGGGACCCCCGAAAAAGCCCCCCCCCCTGACGCCAGGGACCCCAGAAATGCCGCCCCCCCTAACGAATTTGACCCACCCCGGGCCTCTCGGGAGCACCCCACGATAGCCCGAAGACCTCCCCGGAGGGCTCCAGGCGCTGCGGCGCGCCCCCTAGAAAGCCCAAAGAAGCCGTCATACTTTTCTATTGGTTTTTGGTGAGTTTGGGTATTCTCTTCTTTTCGGCTCCCCGACGCTCCAAGACGGCGGTCTTCTGGGCGTCCGAAGCCGCCTGGGAGGTTCGAAAATCGCCCCGCAACCATCCGAAAGGGCTTCCAGACAGTCCAAGAGAGCCCAAGACGGCACAACAGGGTTCCAAGATGGCCTAAGAGAGCCCCATGATGGTCCAAGATGGCCCAAAGACGCCCTCCGAAGCATTCCAAATCGTGACCTGGTCGTTCGGGAGACCGCAGTTGGAGGCAGGGTGGCCTGAGGAAGCCCCCAGAGGCCCCCAGAAGATGCCCAGGAGGCCTCCAGAAGGCCTTGAGAAAGCTTGAACAATTTTTGTGAGGCCC
>CAUYUJ010000636.1:260000-272500 GCA_963575745.1 Prorocentrum cordatum
CCCCCCCCCCCCCCGGCGGGGCCGCCCACTCCGCAACCATCGGGGAACGCTTTTTAATACCCCCTCCCCGGGGCCTCCAAGGAGCCTCCAAGGAGCCTCCAGACGACCCAAGAGGCCTCCAAGACGGCCCCAGGAGGCCCCCAGGATGGTCCAAGAGGGCCCCGAGGCGGTCCCAGATCGCTCCAAGACGCCCAAGATGGTCCCAAGACGGCCCAAGGGGCCTCCAAGACGCCCCAAGAGGCCTCCAAGAGGCTCTCCAAGAGGGCCCCAAGAGGCTCGAATCGTTGATTTTCCATTGTGTTTTTCGATGTTTTTGGCTTTCTCTCCTTTTGGGCTCCCTGGCGCTCCAAGACGGCCAAGAGGCACCCAAGATCGCCCCAAGACGGCCCAAGAGGCCACCAAGACGGCCCCAAGACGGCCCAAGAGCGCCCCGGGACCGCTTAAGAGGCCTCGAAGACGGCCCAAGAGAGTCCCAACACGGCTCCAAGAAGAGTCCCCGGAAAGTTTCAACCGGAATATTTCTGCGAAGAAAGGCATTAGGACTCGCCAGCGCAATGCCAAAGCAGTGCCAACGCAATGCCAAACCAATGCCAAGGCGACCCCAATCCAATGCCAATGCCATGCCGATGGGGGCAATCCTTTGTGGTAGATTCCAATGAGAATCCCCCTGGGGGTGGCAATAGGAACCCTTCTGCGAAGGGAGGCATTGGAACTCGGCAGCGCAATGCCATAGCAGTGCCAAAGCAATGCCAAAGCAGTGTCAAAGCAATGCTGGCGCAATGTCAGCGCAATGCCATTGCGATCTCAAATCCGATGCCTCTGCAATGTCGTTGGGGACGATCCTTTGTGGTAGATTTCAGAAGGAATCCTTTGTGCGGAGGGTTTCAAATTGAATCTCTCTGCGAAGGAAGGCATTTGGACTCGCCAGCGCAATGCTGAAGCTCTGCCAACGCAATGCCAAATCAATGCCAAGGCGGCCCCAATCCAATGCCAATGCTATGCCAATGGGGGCAATCTGTTGTGTTAGGGGTCAATAAGATTCATCCTGGAGGTTTCACTCGTAATCCTTCTGCGACGGGAGGAATTGGAACTCGCCAGCGCAATGCTAGCGCGATGCCAAAAGCAGTGCCAACGCGATGCCAGCGCAATGCCAGTGCGATCCCAAAGCCGATGCCAATGCAATGTCAGATTCAAAGGGGATTATTTCATCGCTTCGCTCATTCCGCCGGCCCATAACGTCGCACCGTGGTCGCCTGTCCGAGTGGTCGTTTGCAGTGTGGAGCTGCGGCGTCGGGAGCTGTAGTGTAGTGTTGGGGGCGTTCTTGGGGCCCTCTTGGGCCGTCCTGGAGGCCTCTCGGGCCGTCTTGGAGCCGTCTTGGGCTGTCTTGGGGCCCTCTTGGGGGCCTCTTGGGCCCTCTTGGGGCGATCTTGGAGGCCTCTTGAGCGGTTTAGGGGCGTCGGGGAACCGAAAAGGTTAAAACGCCCAAATCTGTCCAACACCAAAAGAAAAGCACAGGTTTTTGCCTCTTGGGGCCCTCTTGGGAGTTCTCTTGGAGGCCTCTTGGGGCATCTTGGAGGCTTCTTGGGCCATCTTGGAGACGTCTTGGGCCGTCCGGAGGCCATCTTGGGCGTCGTGGAGCGATCTTCGGGCGTCTCGGACCTCTCTTGGATCGTGTTGGGGGCGTTCTTGGGGCCCTCTTGGGCCGTCTTGGAGGCCTCTGGGGCCGTCTTGGAGCCGTCTTGGGCCGTCTTGGGGCCGTTTTGAGGGCCTCTTGGGCCCTCTTGGGGCGATCTTGGAGGCCTCTTGAGCGGTTTAGGGGCGTCGGGGAACCGAAAAGGTTGAAACGCCCAAATCTGTCCAAAACCTAGGAAAAAGCATTGATGTTTGCCTCTTGGAGCCCTCTTGGGAGTGCTCCTGGAGGTCTCTTGGGGCATCTTGGAGGCTTGTTGGGTCATCTTGGAGACGTCTTGGGCCGTCTGGAGGCCATCTTGGGCGCCGTGGAGCGATCTTCGGGCGTCTCGGACCTCTCTTGGATTGTGTTGGGGGCCTCTTGGGGCCCTCTTGGGGCGATCCTGGAGGATCTGGGGGAGTGTCCCGGGCTCCGCCCGGGGTACTTTTGATCCAGGGACCCCCAGGGGCCGCCCCGCGCGCGCGAACTAGAAATACTGTTTACCAGTTACCAGAGATCTTAGCACGCCTCTGGCCCGTTGGGCCGGCGAATTTTTGCGGGGGGGTTCAACCAGAATCTTTTGCAAAGGCAGGCATTAGGATTCGCCAGCGCAGTGCCAAAGCAGTGCTAAGGCAATGCCAACCCAATGCCAAAGCGACCCCAATCCAGTGCCAATGCCATGCCGATGGGGGCAATCCTTTGTGGTAGATTCCAATAAGAACCCCCCTGGGGTGTAAAATAGGAGTCCTGCTGCGACGGGAGGCATTGGAGCTCGCCAGCGCAATGCCAAAGCAGTGCCAACGCGATGCCAGCGCAATGCCAGTGCGATCCCAAAGCCGATGCCAATGCAACGTCGTTGGGGGCAATCCTTTGTGGTAGATGTCAAAGGGGATCCTTTTTTTTGCGGGTTGGTTAAGCAGGAATCCTTCTGCGAAGGGAGGCGTTAGGACTCGCCAGCGCACTGCCAGCGCAGTTCCAACGCAATGCCAACACAATGTTAAACCAATGCCAATAGGGGGCATCCTCCCCAGGTGTATTTCAATGAGAATCCTTTTGGGCCGATGACATTGCGAACCCATGTTCGGAGGATTACATTAGGAATCCCAATGTGAAGGGTTTCAAATGTATTCCTTCTATGGAGGTCTTCAATGTGAATCCTTCTTGTGTGTGTGGGGGGTCACTAGGCATCCTTCTTGTCGGGGTGGATAAATAAGAATTTTCTTGTGGAGCGTCCGACTGAGGCTCGCCAGCGCAATGCCAACGCAGTGCCATCACAACGCAAAACCAATGCCATGGCGATCCCGCTCCTGTGCCAATGCGATGCCAATTGGGGAAATCCTTTGTGGTAGGTTCCAATCGGAGTCCTTCAGTGGAGGGCTTCGCACGGAATCCTTCTGCGGAGGATTTCAATCTGAACCATTTTTGTGGAGGGTTTCAATAGGAGTCTTTCTTGTAGGGGGTTTCAATGGGAGTGCTTCTGTGGAGGGTTCCATCAGGATTCGCCAACGCAATGCTTGCGAAATGCCAGCGCAATGCCAACGCACGGCAAAGCACAATTCCAGAGCAATGCCAAACCATTGCCAAACCAATGCCAATGCAATGCCACCGGGGGCGTTCTTTCGAAGCATCTCAATAGCAATCCTTCTGCAGGTGGTTCCAATAGGAACTAACATGTGGAGGATTTCAATAGCAATCCTTCTTTCGATGGTTTTGATAGGAATGCTCCTGTGGAGGATTTCACTATGAACCCTTACTGTTTTGGCTTTCAATCGGAATCCTTCCAGAGGTGAGGGCCAATGAGGCCACGTCGGATTTTTGTTTTTTTCGCCGCCGCCCCCCCACCCCCTACAGAAAAACACAACGACTTCGCGTGTTTTTTTTTTTGGGGGGGGGGGGGACGAAGGAAAACAAATCCGGGGCCTCCCTCTCCTCCTCTGCCTCCTCCTCCTCCTTCTTTCTCCTGCTCCTCCTCCTCCTTCTACTAGAATCGAGTTGTTTCTTCTCCTGCCCCCCCCCCAAAAAAAAAACCCAATAAAAACGGGAGGCAACGAACCGTTTTGTTTTTTGGGGGAGGGGGGCAGGACAAGAAAACAGCTCGATTCTGGGGGAAGGAGGAAGAGGAGGAGGACGAGGAGGAGGAGGAGGAGAAGGAGGAAGAGGAGGAGGAGGAGGAGGAGGAAGAATAATGATAATAAGCAGGATAGTAAGAATACTCATAAGGATAATAACAACAAGAAGCAGACTATTAAGAATACGCAGAAGGATAATAAGAAGAAAAAGGGTAAGAAGAAGAAGAAGAGGAGGAGGAGGAGGAGAGAGCAGGATGAAGAGGAGGAGTAGGACAATATATAGAAATAGGAAGAGGGGGAGGAGGCGAAGGAGGAGAAGGAACAAGAGGAATAATGTTCGAAAACTCCACGACAAGAACTAGATGAAACCACTCTTCGAAACGAGATGTACTCCACCACCACCCTGCTCTCGAGGAGTAGGACGAGCAGTGGGGGAGGAGACAGACGAGAGAGGAATACGAGGAAGAAGCAGAGAAGCAGAGACAGGTATGCTCACAAGGGGTTGCGACCACACACACATATACATATGTATGTCTATATGTGTATATACATATGTGCATGTATGTGTATATCTACATATATACAGGTGTATACATATGTATCATGAAGAAAAAGCCCCCCTCCCCGGCCCCGGGTCCCACGCCTCCCCGTGACATCTCGGGGACGCTCCCGGTACCGCTCCCCCGGCCTTTCTGGGGAGCCTCCACAGCGCTCCAGGAGGGCCATGACGCTTGCCACGAGCCCCCAGAATGCGAAAGGATGGCACAAGTCGCTCCCAAGCAGCCCAAGTCAGCCTTCCGCCGGCTCTCGAGGCTCCCAGGTGGTCTCCAAGAGACCCCAAGAGAGGTCCGAGAGGCGTCCCAGGACGGCCCGAAGAGGGCCACATCGTTGATTTTCATTGTTTTTTCTATGTTTTGGCTTCTCGCGTTTTCGAGCTTCCAACGGTCCAAGAGCTCCGAAGAGGCTCCCAAGACCGCCCCAAGACCACCCAAGAGACCCTCAGGACTGCCGGGGAGCTCCCAAAACGCTCCAGCGCGCCCCACGGCAGCCCCAAGAACCCCTCAGAATGCAAAAGAACAGCTGGAGATGCTCTCAAGCAGTCCAAAACAGTCTGTGGACGGCTCTCCAGGCTCCCAGGAGGCCTCCAGACGCCTCCAAGACACTGCAAGAGAACTCCGAGAGACGTCCCGAGAGAGCTGGGAGAGCAACACAAATCATTGAGTTTCGTTTATTTCCGAAGTTTTCGATGTTTTAGATGTGTCATGCTTCCAACGCTCAGAGACGAGTGAGGAGACTCCCAAGACCGCCCCAAGACCGCCCAGAAGCCTCCCAAGACAAGCTCAAGGCGGGCCCAGGACGGGCCCTGACATCTGGCCGGTACCGCGCCTCCCGGCTTCCCGGGGGGCCCCCGAGACGCCCAAGGACAGCCCAAGGCGACCCCAAGGAGCCCCCAGAACGTAAGGAACGGCCCAACATGCTCCCGCGCAGCCCGAGACATCCTTCCGACGGCTCTCCAGGCCTCCAGGAGGCCTCCAGAACCCCCAGGGGGTCTGGAAGATCCTACACCCCTGAGGGTCCCGGC
Source organism: Prorocentrum cordatum (assembly GCA_963575745.1). NCBI lineage: Eukaryota > Dinophyceae > Prorocentrales > Prorocentraceae > Prorocentrum > Prorocentrum cordatum. The sequence goes on from CAUYUJ010000636.1 coordinate 265,322, forward strand.
TAACAGAACCCGCGAGGCACAAACAAAAAACAGCGCCGAACAGCGCCGAGGAATTGGAACAAAAATGGGAATCCCACAATTCCTTTTTCTTTTTTTCCAAGTTTGGCCCCCGGTCCATTCTTGGACAACAGACCACAATTCAGACCCCCCTCACCTCCCAAAAAAGAACCCAGTAAGCCTTTGAGGGTAATACTTAAAGGAAATGAGTGATTTTTGCGTTTCCGCACTTCCCCTTCTATACGATTCCGAGGCTTGCGTAGGGCCTCCAAGGGAGTCCCTGGACGCAAAAAGCGACCAACATGACATTGCACGAGTTAGCCTATCAAGCCTCGCTAGAACTTGAGCGCGCGCGAAGCGCGCGCGATGGTTCTAGTATATATTATATATATATATATATATATATATATATATATTATATATATATCCTTCCCCATGAAGATATGCCTTCACCCGTGCCCCTCCCTGTCAGTCTGGCCGTCTCCGCTTCTGTCTCTGTATTCCCATTCACCTCTCTCTCTCTCGCTATCTTTCTCTCTCTTGTTCCATTTCCCCCGCACACGAAGCGCAGGGCAACGGCAAGTCCATCACGGATCTCGCGCGGGACGGCGTCAGAGAGGTCATCTGCAGCATGGACAAGGACGCTTCGTGCCGCCGTTCGCCCCCCGCTTCGATGCCGTCTGCTTCGCGCGCGCTCTTCGCCCCGCCTCTCCTCCCCCCCCGCCGCGCAGAGCCGGAAATCGAGGGAAACTTCGGCAGCAAATCATGGGAGACGTGTGCACCTCTGTAGTTCCGTCCTCGGAACGCACTCGCGTCTGGCCATCGACGACATAGCGCCGACTTGGCGTCGATCTGGCGTCGATCAGCGTCGTCCAGCGATGTCTTAGCGCCGACGAGCGCCGACTAGCGTCGAGCAGCGTCGATCTGCAGGGCGCCGGCACGCGGCGCCGGCAACCGCAGGTCCCCGCCGTCGCGGTGTTGTTCGCGCACAGGCGAGGTGAGTCTTCCCAGAATGGGCAGTAGGCCCAGGGCTCTCTGGCAGAAAAAACGCCCCTACCCTGGTTTACGAGGCGCTGTGCTCTGGTGGCATCCGGCTTCTGCATGGGCAGCGTGGCAGGTGTTGAGTGGGTGTGGTTGTCCTCCACACACATGGTGATTGGCTTCGTCAGTGAGCGGCCCCGCGTCGAGTAGTACAGCCTTCCGCGTAAGTTCGTGTCGCTTTTCTCGGCGCAGCCACAGCCCCAGCCCTCGCCGGACATTGCATCGTTGTGCCCCCGAATTGCGTGAGTCGGATACGATGTAAGTGGACTGGCTACCTGCTGGTGGTTGTCAGCCTCGTGCACGCACACCAGTGGTCTCTTATTGAATGGTGCCCCGACATCCCTCAGCGACACCAGTGCGCAGCGGCTTTTGGCTGCGCCCCCCTCCTGTCTGTGGCCCGCCCTGGTCCGTCGCCGACCGGCCATGGTTCTACCACAAGGACGTCTTGGCCCACCGTCAGCACGCCGCCTACGAGCGGTACGGCCCAGCAGCTCGTTAGCCGCCAGCCAGCGTCTCGCCGCCGGCGTCGGGATGGCAGCGGGCAGCGTGGCAAGTGTGGATGGGTGCAGCTGTCAGCCATACACTCGGTGACCCCCCCGGTGCTTGGTTTCGTCAAGTGAGCGGCCCTGCATTGAGTGGTTCAGCCTTCTGCAGTTCGTGGTCGTTCTCTTCAGCACAGCCCCGGCTACCAGCCCTCGTCAGTACTCTGCATCGTTGTGCCCCCGAACTGCGTGAGTCGGATACGATGTGCACACACTGGCCATCGGCTGGAGGTGCCTCAGTCTCGTGGACGCACACCAGTGGTCTTTCTCTACTGGATGGCGTCCTGACGCGGATCAGCCACACCTTAGCTCCAGTGAGCCTTGATGAGTCAGGCCTCTTTCGCCGCACCACCGTTCACCCGGGGTGCCGCAGTGAGTCTGAGTTAGTCGTTCGCGCTCGCATTTCCGAGGTCTAGGCCTGTCACTGGGTGCTCGCACGTGGGCTTCGCTTGGTCATTGGCCATTCGGATCCGCGCATGCGGCTTTACAGTGCCCCGCGGCCCATTATGGCCTCGCTTCCGAATGCGGTTCGGCTGGAGCTTGGCGCCGCAAGGGCGACTTCTCCCCCCCGTTCCGCTGCCGGTCGCCGCGCCTTTGCTTCCCCGCCTGCCGGGATGTCTGGGCCGGTCACCTGCCGACGCCGTCCTGCGTCCTAATGAGGGGCATTTTGTCCCTGGCATGTTCATACGCCACTGCGGCCAATTTACATCGTACCGCGCCCCGGACGTTGTGCCCGTTCCCTGTCCGTCGCCTTGGAGCCGCGAACCAAAAAGTATTCCCGCCAGCCCATCCAGAAACGATGTCCAGGCGAGTTGAAGTGATCAGGGAAGTGCGAGAGCAAGGAAGGGGACGGCCGAACCGTGCGAAGGAGGAAGGAGGAGGAGAAGGAGGAGGTTGGATGGATGGATGAGGGAGTGGGGAGAATGAGGATGAATAGGATGAGGAGGAGGAGGAGGAGGAGGAGGAGGAGGAGGAGGAGGAGGAGGAGGAGGAGGTGGAGGAGGAGGAGGAGGAGGAAGAGGAAGAGAAGGACTAGGAGGAGGACGGAGGAGCAGGAGGAGGAGGGCAAGCAAAAGGCCAGGGGTCTCTTGGATGCCTCTCGGAGCCTCTCGGGGTATCTTTTGGGCGCTTCTTGGTGGCCTCTTGGGACGTCATGGGGGTCTCTTGGCGGTCTTGGGGGGCTCTTGGGCACCTTGGGTGCCTTGGGGGGGCCTCTTGGGGCCGCTTGGGGTCCTCTTGGGGACCTCCTGGGGGCCTCTTGGGGGCCTCTTGGGGCCATCTTAGGGCCATCTTGGAGGCCATCGATCAAAGAAGAGGAGAGCTCGTTTTAGCGTTGCCCCCCCCCCCCCCACGAGGCCAAAATGGGGCCAAAACCATAGTAAACCAATGATTTTGGCTTCCTCGCCGAGGCCGTTTTGGACGCCCTGACCGCTCGCGACTGGCCCCGTTCAGGTCCAGGGGAGAGGAGAGGGGAGAGGCGCAAACCCCTCCCCGAAGGGGAAGAAGGGGGGTGGAAGAGGAACCTTACTAATCCACCTACGCCCAGAGGGCTGGTGGGATTATCCGGGCGAAGGATCCAACCATGTGCAGTTGTGAGCACCGCGGTTGAGAGAATCGTCTTCAGTGGAGCTACCTGCGTATGGCGCCACGAAGCGCTCGAGGGGCGTGATGGCAGTGGGGGGGCGCACGCGAACTGTGCCATGGGGGCCTCTGGTGGAGGTCCCGACGGGGCCACTAAACGCGTGCGAGGGCTGTGCCGAAGTGGGCCCAGGGTCTGCATGCGAGCGTCGCCACACTGAAGCCTTCGGAGGAGCTCCCTGTTGGGGGCCACGGAGCGTGCGAGGGGTGTGCCGAAACGGGTGCGGCTGTGGCATGCGGGCGCGGCCACTGGGTCTGGCGGTGGAGCTCCCCATGGGGCCACGAGACAAACGAGGGGTGTGCCGAAGTGGGCAGGGGAGACGCAGGCGAACGTCGCTGCTGGGGCCTTCGGAGGAGCGCCCTAGGGGGTCGCTCCGTTTGGGGCCACGGAGCGCCCTGGGAGCGCGGAGTGCAATTCACGAGTGATCGTGCCCATTGGAATTGGAGAACAGCGTAATTTACAAGGGATCGATGCCATTAGAGCGCGGACGCAGCCTAAGTTCAAGTGCGGAAAAACCACCCCGACACCCATAGTTGACATTGATTATCCCGGCAAAGCAACCTAACAGCGATGTGTAGGAGCATATCTGGAAGCATTCCCCTTAAGATTCAGATGATAATCCAGTTGTAGAATTCTGCTGTTCTCGCAGTCGTAGTCGCATTCGCGATGACAGTCGCAGTGGCAGTGGCAGTGGCAGTCGCAGTCACAGCCTCAGCCTCAGCCTGCCTCAGCCTCAGCCTCAGCCTGCCTCAGCCTCAGCCTGCCTCAGCCTCAGCCTCAGCCTGCTTCAGCCTCAGCATCAGTCTGCCTTCAGCCTCGGCCTCAGCCTCAGCCTGCCTCAGCCTCAGCCTGCATCAGCCTCAGCCTCAGCCTCAGCCTGCCTCAGCATCAGCCTGCCTCAGCCTCAGCCTCAGCCTGCCTCAGCCTCAGCCTCAGCCTGCTTCAGCCTCAGCCTCAGTCTGCCTTCAGCCTCGGCCTCAGCCTCAGCCTGCCTCAGCCTCAGCCTGCATCAGCCTCAGCCTCAGCCTCAGCCTGCAGCCTCAGCCAGTCTGCCTTCAGCCTCGGCCTCAGCCTCAGCCTGCCTCAGCCTGCAGCCTCAGCCTCAGCCTCAGCCTCAGCCTCAGCCTCAGCTCAGCCTCAGCCTGCTTCAGCCTCAGCCTCAGTCTGCATTCAGCCTCGGCCTCAGCCTCAGCCTGCCTCAGCCTCAGCCTGCATCAGCCTCAGCCTCAGCCTCAGCCTGCCTCAGCATCAGCCTGCCTCAGCCTCAGCCTCAGCCTGCCTCAGCCTCAGCCTGCCTCAGCCTCAGCCTCAGCCTGCTTCAGCCTCAGCCTCAGTCTGCCTTCAGCCTCGGCCTCAGCCTCAGCCTGCCTCAGCCTCAGCCTGCATCAGCCTCAGCCTCAGCCTCAGCTGCCTCAGCATCAGCCTGCCTCAGCCTCAGCCTCAGCCTGCCTCAGCCTCAGCCTCAGCCTGCTTCAGCCTCAGCCTCAGTCTGCCTTCAGCCTCGGCCTCAGCCTCAGCCTGCCTCAGCCTCAGCCTGCATCAGCCTCAGCCTCAGCCTCAGCCTGCCTCAGCATCAGCCTGCCAGCCTCAGCCTCAGCCTCAGCCTCAGCCTCAGCCTGCTTCAGCCTCAGCCTCAATCTGCCTTCAGCCTCGGCCAGCAGCCTGCCTCAGCCTCAGCCTGCATCAGCCTCAGCCTCAGCCTCAGCCTCAGTCTGCCTCAGCCTCAGCCTGCAGCCTCAGCCTGCAGCCTCAGCCTCAGCCTCCAGCCTCAGCCTCAGTCTGCCTTCAGCCTCGGCCTCAGCCTCAGCCTGCCTCAGCCTCAGCCTCAGCCAGCATCAGCCTCAGCCTCAGCCTCAGCCTCAGCCTCAGCCTCAGCCTGCTCAGCCTCAGCCTGAGCCTCAGTCTGCCTTCAGCCTCGGCCTCAGCCTCAGCCTGCCTCAGCCTCAGCCTGCATCAGCCTCAGCCTCAGCCTCAGCCTGCCTCAGCATCAGCCTGCCTCAGCCTCAGCCTCAGCCTCAGCCTCAGCCTCAGCCTCAGCCTGCCTCAGCCTCAGCCTCAGTCTGCCTCAGCCTCAGCCTCAGCCTCAGCATTCAAAATGTGGCCCGGGAATGGAGTTCTGGGAACTCGAAGACCACGAAGTGGCCTACAGTTGGCTCCGGGCATTCAAAATCATGCCCAGAAATGGAGTTCTGGGAACTCGAAGACCACGAATTGGCCTACAGTTGGCTCCGGGCATTCAAAAACATGCCTCGGAATGGAGTTCTGGGAACTCGAAGAACACGAAGTGGCCTACAGTTGGCTCCGGGCATTGAAAATCATGCCCAGGAATGGAGTTCTGGGAACTCGAAGACCACGAAGTGCGTTACTGTTGGCTAAAAAAGGAGTCCCTGGACTCCCGGGGCACCCGTCCGGCATCTGCCCAGACCCCCCTGGGGAGTCATGATGCTCTCTTTTGAGACCACTAGAAACCTATCAGTCTTCCTTGTTACGGAAAATCCCCCCGACACCCATAATTGGCATTAATTAAAAGGCCCTAGGCGCCTACTGAACAGCACAGTCCTGTTCGACTCCTGTTTTGGGTGCGTTGTCTAAACTACTTCGCTTGTATGGGGTGTTTATTATGAGGGTGTTGTTTCTGCTCAACCTGGGATCTTGGCACTGGGAACGCGAACACAATGCAATTTACGAGGGGTCGTGGTTCTCGGAGCACGGACGCTGAAGCGGCTCCAGTGAAAGTTTGTATTGGGGATAGTGGTCCTGGCAGCGCGGATCCAGCGGTGACGACTTACAGAGCAAGGTGGGTTGTCTGTTGGCGCGTTCCGTGGCACGTCTTTTGGCGCGTCTTTCGCACGTCCCTTGGCTTGCGCGTCTTCTCGCACGTCTGCGGCGCGTCCTTTGGCACGTTCCGTGACGCATCCCATGGCACGTCCCTTGGCACGTTTGCTGGCGTGTCCTCTGGCGCTTCCCCTGGCATGTCCCCTGGCGCGTCCACTGCCACGTCCCCTGACACGTCCACTGGCGCGTCCCGTGGCACGTTCCCTGGCTCGTCCTCTGGCGCGTTCTCTGGCTCGTCCTTTGGCGCTTCTCCTACCCGTTCCGTGGTGCGTCCCCTGGTGCGTCCCGTGCCACGTCCTTTGGCATGACGTCCCCTGGCACGCCCCTTGACACGTCCCGTGGCAAGTCCCTGACACGTCCATGGCACGTCCACTGGTACGTACCCTGGCACGTTCCTTGGCGCATCCCCTAATACGCCCCTGGCACACCCCATGGCGCGTCCATGCGCCCTGCGCCCCCTGTCAGTTCGTCCCGCTTCGGAATTGAATCGGACATTGAGCTCGAGCTGGTTGAGCGCCCCGTACGTTCCGACCACAGCCAGCTCTGGAAAAGTCATGCGGTCAGGCAGGTTGAGCTAAAGATCCAGATTAGTTCGGTCAAACTGCGGACGCCAATGACGACTGGATCCATAACGCAATAGAGTAACACGTCACGGTTCAACACCTGTACGCACAGCACAGGATGGCACAGCGTACTGCGGCACGGTACCGCTTCTGGCACGGTAGTATCACCAGTGATATCTTCAGCATTGCCATTGCCCATTGCCCAAACCGGGGCCGTTACATACATATGCTTCCAGGTTCGTGGGTCGATCATGTGTTGTCTGGGCTGAAGCCCACAGAGTCGGCGATGGGTGGTCGACAGATTAGCCATTGCAAATGTTGAGCCGCTTGGGTGCCGTGTTCGGCAGATCTTGCCCCCCCCCTCCACACACAGTCAAGCGCCCCCCCCGTAATTGTGCATGTGCATGCCTCCCGGGTGTTGTTGCTCCCTGCTTTGAACGGGGTCCAGGGGCATGGTGTGCTCGGTATGGTGCAACAAAGAGGTTGCATTTGAGACGCGTCGTTTTCCTCATCTGTGGTGTCATTTGCTCGGGGAAAGAGAGAGAAAGGGAGAACAAAAAAC
>CAUYUJ010000636.1:282500-317766 GCA_963575745.1 Prorocentrum cordatum
GTAAGATCGGGGGGAAAGGTGGAGGAGGGCGAGGATGAGTCGGTAACCTAATGAGCCCCCGACCCCCTTTGTGTTAAGACGAAGGGTGCTCGGCTGCAGCACTGCCTTCATCAACCGTTGCAGCAGGACTACCTTCATCAACCGTTAGCAGCAGCAGCAGCAGCAGCGAGGATGATTCGGTAGCGAATCATGGGAGCCCTGCATGTCCTCGCCAGTCCGTTTTCGGAGTGCATGCGAGTGCGCGAGCGTCCAGTAATTGATGGGAGTTGCGCCGAATGAGCGTCGAGTCGTGTCGGTTCGCGGGAGCCAGCAAGATGGTAATTACAGGAGGCTCCGATGAGTTACCGCAGAAGGATAAGGAGGAGGAGGAGGAAGAGGTAGATAGATAGAGCGGCATAGGGGGGCGGAGCAGTGCGTTCGGCCGCAAGGATGGGCCCCCGCCGTCGCCGCTCAGAGCGGCACCTTCAGCGTGATCGCGGCGCCACGCACGCCGATCACCTTGCCGAACGAGGCGTAGTCGAGTCGGCCATCCATATTCTCATAATCATAGCCCTGCCAACCACGCAGCCAGCTCATCCTCCATGACTCCCGCTGGTGGTTTGCCCGTTTTCACGGTGGCTCCCGCTTGGATCAGCGCCCTGTGGATGCTGTCCTTGATGTTGCTCTGCTGCTTCTGCTCCTCTGAAGGATCCTCCTCGGCCTCCGCATCGGTCCAGGGCCCTGCTCGATATACAGTGTGATCTTCGCCTGGTTGCTGTCGTAGCACTGGCTGATCTTCAGGTGCTTCACTTTGTTGAGGACTGTCGCTACACTGACCTGGTCCACGAACTTCCCGCGCTCTGCGAGAATGCTCTTGGTCTTGGCGCCCACGTCCTCGGAGCAGAGGGTCGAAATAAGCGTGACGTAGAGGTGTCCTTCTGGTGGTCCCAGCGAGTGTCCCTTGCCCGCCTCCTTGCACTTGTCCGCGTAGATCTTCCTGCAGGCTCGGAGCGCCTTGATCACCTTGGTCTGGGTCGGCATCAGGTACGTGCTGTATACCGCGGAAACGACCCAGGCGATCTGCTGCGTGTTGGCCAGCACTTGCTTGATCAGCACTGTGAGCAACTTCTTCAGCTTGGGGTCGCACTGCCACCAGTAAGCCTGGACTGTGTGCTTGAAGTCGTGGTTGAAAGCGCCTCGCTCAAGGCCCTGGATGCCGTCAGCTTCCACCCCGAGCGACGCCCGCCCAAGAGTCGGTTCCAGAGACTCTTTTTCAGAGACTTCTTGAGCGACCAGGGGCCTGAGAGCTTGGATTTCCTCAGTTTGCAAATGTGGAGGGTCTCTGAGGAGGGCCCCCCACCATCTTCCATCTCGGGCTCCTCTCCTGAGGCCGAGCCAGTCTGTGCTGCAGCCCACGCGCACCACCGCCGGTCGTCACAGAGGCCTCGCCAAACTACCGGCTCGTAAAGTACTTGTGGCCGAAGCGGCCAGAGGCATCTCGCGAGCACCGTGGCTGTAGGAGTTGGCGCTTGCTCCACCACTCGGAGGGCACCAGCTATGCACGCACACCGATCCTGGCAAGGACGGTCCTGAGCCCTGGATTGGTGCATATGCCTCTCTGCCCAAGCCAGGAGGGCGTATACACGGGCGGTGCTATAGTTTTGACCGTGACATGTCGTCCGCCGAGACCCCCGCGCCCCCCGTAGAATCTCGGCGAAAAGTTTTTGGTCCGGCTGCGGTTCCGAGCCCAGGGGCTCGCACCCTGGAAGAATATAATACGAACAACAACAACAACAACAACAACAACAATAGTAATAATAATAGTAGTAGTAATAATAATAGTAATAATAATAGTAATAATAGTAATACTATTAATAATAGTAATAATAGTAATAATAGTAATAATAGTAATAATAGTAATAATAATGATAATAATGGTAATGATACTACTACTACTACTAATAATAATAATAATATACATTTATAGCAGGGTGATAATCACTCCGCACCACAAAACATGGGATGGGAAGTCACTCCGTTCTGGCCCGATCGTCACAAACGGTTTCTTCATCATCTGCGTCATCGACGTCGTCATGCCAACAAAGATGTGTCGACTCAGTGTGTTCGTTTGCGCGTTGAGGCCAAGTGACCCTGGACATCCTTATCCAACGCAGTCGCTCTTGCTTCGGCTGTAGCTCCCCCAGAGATTTCACGAGGGTTTCCAGATTGCAGATGGGGTCATGTTTGCGTCTTGAACCGGTCATCGGCGGCATGCGGCGCCTTCTGATTCTCGTCAGCCGACGGTCAAACTTGGCAAGTACATCGATCTTGGGCCCAGAGTGCACCTGGCCAGGATTGGTGCAGGTGTATACTTGGCATCCTCCTACCCGTCCTCCTCCTCCCCACACCCTCCGCCTGTCTCCTCGTGGCCTCTCGCTGCTCTCTCCGCCCCCCCTCGTCCTCTCGCCGTGCGTCGCCCCATTGCCACCCGCGCTGCGAGCTGGGCCCTGGCGCGCATGTCGTGGCAGCACCTCCAGCCTCTGCTGGTACGCAGCCTGCCTGTCCACCCGATCGCCGACCGAGATGCCGTGACGTCACCTCCTCTCGCGTGCCACTCCGCGCGCTGGTCTGTGCCTGCGGGGACGTGCGCGTCAGGACCCTATCCCCCGACGTTGCAATCTGTTCGTGACGTCGGTCACCGGGGCTTCGACCACTTTCCCCGGGCCAGACTTTGGTCCAGAGTGTTTTCGCAGTGGTCACAGGGCTGGGAAACGGCCTCCAGAGTTCGAGAACGACGAGCAACGCGCCGTCCAGATTTTTGGGCGTCGCCAGGATTCGAGGGGATGTCGATGGCTCCCCCTCGTCGCTCGCCTCAGCGAGCCAGTCCGCCTGGAGGCACGCCGTGCTTGGAGAAGCCGCCCTCCCGGCGGGTGCCCCTGGTTGGGAGATGATTCACCTGCTCGCGGGCGAAAACCAGATCCGTATCCGCGGCCGCGCGGCCGGGTCCCTGGGCCGCGCCCCCGCGGATACGGCGCGTTGTTTCGCGGGTGCACCTCGCGGAGCATCTCTCTGCGACCGCGCATCCGCGGGGTCGCCCCCCTCCAGAATCCAGACCGCGCGGGCGCGGATGCGGACATGTTCGCCGCTCGTGACGCTTGGGGGGCTGTTCCGCTGCAGATCGCCCGCTGGCGGCGTGGAGACTGGTCAGGGCCCGCGCCTCGCCTGGCATCGCTCGGACGTGTTTTTCTCGGCGAGAACCATTGAGGACGATCCTGGACCATCGAGCACAAACAAAAAGCACGCACGAAACCGAAAAATGCACGGGAAGTGGACGTCCGAGCGATGGCGAGCTCGCGCCCCTGCTGCTGCGGGCGTGCCTCTCGCCGGCGCGGGGCGCGAAGCGCCGGGCGCCCCCTGGGGCGATCCACGCCGCGGAGCGGCGGCGGCCTCCTCCTCCTCCTCCTCCTCCTCCTCCTCCTCCTCCTCCTCCTCCTCCCTCCTCCTCCTCCTCCTCCTCCTCCTCCTCCTCCTCCTCCTCCTCCTCCTCCTCCTCCTCCTCCTCTCCTCTCCTCCTCCTCCTCCTCCCTCCTCCTCCTCCTCCTCCTCCCTCTCCTCCTCCTCCTCCTCCTCCTCCTCCTCCTCCTCCTCCTCCTCCTCCTCCTCCTCCTCCTCCTCCTCCTCCTCCTCCTCCTCCTCCTCGTCCCACCAGGGCGCCGGCCGTGGCGTCCCCAGTCTGGTCAGCCGCGTGCGCTCGCCCGTCATGGCGTTGCCGTCGACGGAGGCTCGGCGGAAGCAAAGCGGCGGCGAGTCCGGCGGAAGCTCGGCGGAAGTCCGGTGGGGGCGTTCGTTAAGGGATGTACCCAGGAGGCTTCAGCCCCTGGAGGATTCCTTCTCTGATTTGGGCGGCGCCGATACCCATGGCCAATCCACGAGTGGAGTTCCGCTGTCTTCCAGACCCTGGATTCCTTATCCGATGGTTCCTTATCCAATGCCCTCACCGTGAACGTGCGGCGCCGGTAGTCTTGGATCCAGGGCCTGCGGAGTCGGCCGTGCGACCTGGGAGCTGCAGGCCCAGGAGCGGCTCGAGGCATCCGAAGGGGGGAGGAGAGAGCCAGCATTCGCCGGAGCCCCCGGACTGCGCCCGCTCGCTCTCGGCCCCACGGGCGCGCGTCGCACCGACGGCGTTGCAGGGCGCGGTTGGCGTGCGCCTGGCAGTTGCCAGCGTGAGGGTATAAGAGTCAGGTTTCGCAGGACGACCGCGTTGTTGTGACAGCTCCGCCTCCGATGTGCCCGAACAGAGCCAGTGAGGCGCCCTTGTTGGCTCGAATATATCAAATTCTTAACGCTTCGCGTATCCCCACCAGCGTCCGTAGCCCCCTCTGGCTCAAGGCCGTCTGGTGGGCCTGCCCTCTCCGGGGCAGTCTCCCGCCGCTCAAGGGGGCGCCCAGACGTTGCGCCGCGGGCCCGCGGCCCTGGACCCCCACCGGCCCCTGGGCGCGCCGGCCATTGCTGCAGCCTTCCTGCCGCGCAGACGGGCTCAGCGGCCCGAGGCTCAGATCGGATCAGGACCGCTGCCTCATGGATGGTCGGCCTGATAGCTTGCCGCAAGCGATCGATCGCAAGCTGCTTGCGATCGATCGGCGACAATCCTGTCATCCCTGTGGGGGAAACAGCCGCATCATCCGATGTCGGTCTCGGGACCACTGGGCCAAACGACGCTGGACAGTCTCGCCCTGGATCTCAGGACACCATCCCGCCGGGGCAACCGTCGCTCTCTGCTCCCTGGAATGGGAGCGCCTCGGCCGATGTTTCGGGCACGCGTGGACGAATGATCCCCAATCAATCGGAGGGAGGGGCTGATCCCCTCGGCACTGTGATACACACCGAAAGTGCGACCTTCCGTCGCAACCCTGGACTTGAGACCGACGGATGCGCAGCAGTAGACGGGGCTGATACGTTCAGCCTTCCGTTTCACACTGAAAGCGCGACCTTCCGTCGCCATCCTGGAGGTATTGTCAGACATGAGGCCCTCCCGCCCAGCTACCTTTCCCTTGCCCCCACTTTCCTCTGCCCACGGCTGGGCGCCCAATCTCTTTTTCTCCAGGCAGCGCTGGGCACTGTGGGACCGCCCATGGCGATACTAGACTTACGGGGGCCGACGGGCCCACTCCTGCAGTAGTTCATTCTCCCCCGAACCCCCCTCCTCTCGGGCAATCGCGCGACGAGCTGGGAGCTGCCCTCGGCCCCCGACGCAGAGACCTCGAGGGAGTGGATGGGGGCTGCATGGACCCGACACCCCCAGCAAGCGCCCCTGAAGAAGAAGTGGGGGGAGACGGGCAGTCACGTCGCCTCGGCCCCGCCACGCGTCCTAGGGGCTCTCGCCCTCACTCCGCCGTGCCCCCCTCTCTGGACGCAGCCGCCCCGAATGAGGCTGCCCCCAACAGCGGTTCGAGCATGGGAGACAGGTCCTCAGGGCGCGGCGCGCACCTCGACTCTGACACCACTCCAGGCCGCCCTCAGGAGCCTGACAGCGGGAGGTGTGGCACTGAAGGGGGGGGTAGTGCGGCCATCCCCACAATTCACACAGAAGTGCGACCTTCCGTCGCAACCCTGGAACGGACCGCGACGGGCAGTAACGCCCGCGATGTTCAGACCAGGGAACGGTGGGTAGAGGTAGAACGCACCAGGGACCTAACCCCCGTGGAGGATGGTCGCAGCAACCTCGGCAGAGGACAACCCGACGCTGCGACCTTCCTCCGCTCCCTTGGACGTGAGGACCTTGGGCACGAAGCCCTCCTGTCTAGCCCAACCGCCTCTCTCACCTCCGCCGCTCCCATGCCCACTGCAGGACGTCCAACTTCCCTCGCTCCAGGCGCTGTCGGGCAGAGTGGAACGACCCCAGGCGTTACCAGAGCTACGGGGGGAGAGGGCCCCGCTTCGGCAAAAAACTCCCATGGGGATCCTGTCGCGCTCAGGGCAACCGACGAGGAGCAGACGAACATCCGCCGCGGTCCTCCCAGGGGACAGGTTGACTCGGATGTCGCGCGCAGGGAGCTGTCATCCCCTGGGGACGCTCAAGAGGGCATACGCAACAGGCGCGGGCAAGCCGCTGCCCGCAGCCCCTGCGTGCCCCGTCAAGGCTCACGCCAACCCACCGCCGAACCCCTCCCCCTGGGCGTGCCTGCGCTGGGTGAGACCGCCCCCGCTGGCGAGTTGAGCGGTGGAGCCCCTCCTTCCACCCGTGAAGGGCATCCCGCCGCCGATGCAGCAGTTAACCGCTCCCGTGCACCCGAGAGCGGCAGGCATAATGCTGGAGAAGGGGGGGATGCAGACATCCCTGATACATGCCCAAACAGTGCGACCTTCCGTCGCAACCCTGGAGCGGAGGGCGGAAGGCTGGGCGACGCCCAAGGCCTGCGACCCAGGGAACAGACGGACGGGGGGGCCAGGAGCAGGGATCTTACCCCCATGGGGGTTGGACGGGGGTACGGTGGTCAAGTGCACCCCAGCGCTGCCGCCTCCAGTCGACCCACTGGGGACGAGAGCACTAGGCACCACACTCAAGGAGGGGATGGGGCTCTCCCCCCCGCGATACACGCAGCACGAGCGACCTTCCGTCGCTACCCTGGACCGGACGACGGCACGCAGAGAGAAGCGCACGGCGTCCAACCCAGGGATCGCTGGCAGAGGGAAGGCGTGACCTGCAACCCTGCCCCCACAGTGGCGGGACGGGGCAGTATCTTCAGTATACGCGCAGATACGACGGCCTCCCGATGTCCCCCAGGGGTAGGCCACGGGCCTTGCCTCGCGCCCGAGGAAGGGGTCCGAGAGGCGGGGGTCCCCGGCTCCAGTGAACGCAGGGAGGTGCCCTCCTCCACAGGGGTGATCGATCGCCTCCTCCTTGCCACGGGTTGGGCCGTTGGAGGGCTCGACGGGCCTCCTCGTTCGCCCGGCACCCCCAGGGTCGCCTTCGGTCCCGCGGTCGGGGCCGCTCCGCATGTCGATCCGATCGATCGCGCAAGGTCTCCGATCCTGGCGGATGGATCTCCTCGTGCCTTTCCTCCCTCGTCCACCAGCTCTTCCCCCGACTTCTCCCCTCCCGATCTGCCCCCTGGGCTCGAGTTCCCTGACACTGTGCTCGGTGAACGCCGTCGTGGACCTGACTACTCGTCACAGGGCAGAGTGCGGGCGCTCCTCCTTGGGACGAGCAGCGGCGCACCCCTCGAGGTCAGCCACACGGCGCACAGGGGTCCCGTACTCACGGACCCACCCTCCGACCCATCTCCAGATCTCGCCCTGGAAGATGATCTGCGAATGGAGAACCCGCCCACCCCCTCAGACCTTGACGACCACAGCCAAGCGCTGAGGCGCAGGGGGCAAAGCGCAGCGGATCTCCACGCACGGTGGCTGGACGCCACTGGGCACACGAATGCGTACTGGGCGGCCAGTCGGGAGGCGGACGGACCCATCTGTGGCCCGCGCGTTGCAGACGCCAGAATCTCTGGCAGGCGGGGCACCATGAGGGCCCTACGCCGGCACCTTGTGCACACTGAGGGGCCATGGCGCGAGGTCCCCAACCGCGGAGTGCCGAGAGCATCTCGGGAGATCAGCAACCTGGAGCTCCTCGTACACCACGCGTGGAGGAGGCACCGCCCTGGCCATCCAGGCATACGAGCCGACAGCCCTAATCGCGCGGCCCCCGTAGAACCAGCCCTCCCTGGACGTTACTCCGAGGTCGCCACTTCAGCCCCAATCCTCGCCATTCTGGACCACACCTGGCTAGTATGGTCCATCGCTGGAGGAGACTATGAGGGGCGTCTGGGAGGCGTTCAACCGGACCCAGTCCAAGTCCTCGCCTTCCGCTTTGCGAGCATCACTCATGATCCCAGTATAAGGAGAGAAGGAATGGACGCAGCCAGCCCCTCAGTGACTGAGAGGCAACTAGCACGGCTCGAGCACGTTGCCATGGCCGCAGCTGCCCACCACTGCGACATAGGAATGGAGCTCCCGAACGGATATGACACAGATAGGATGCTCATGCCCACCAGATCCCCTGAGGACTCTGCCCCTTTGCACATCGGTGGCCCCAACCGAGCAGACGGGACGCAGGACCCCATGGGCGACGAGGTCATGGGTTACGCCCACCGAGTCCTGATTCACGAGCGCAGGCAAAACATAGTCCACTTTCCGGACCACGGGGACGTCAGGCAGTGGGCCATCACGAGAGGGAACCTCGAACGTACGGGAAGCGACGTGCACTCGAGACGGCAAGCAGGTAGAGGTCCAGTCCCACGGGTAGAGGCCGCCCTCTCGGGAATACCCGGCAGCTCCGCGGGCATCCCCGGAGCCCCCATCCAAGGGAGCGACAGTTGCGACGACGTTTGGCCATGGTCCACCACAGCCTACAGACTACGGCTGCGGGACTTTTTCTGCCCAGGAGAGAGATGTAATTTCTGTGGCACCTGGATGCTCCGAGATCCCACAGGACGAACCTGCATCACTTGCCACAGACTGGCCATCCCCTGGAGTTACAACCCAGAGGAGCCGCGAGCAGACGCCTCACCTCAGAGTCACCCAGGAGCAGATCTCGGCCAGCCACCCAACAGGCACGCCCTCGACCTCCTGGGCGGGACTCTGTTGATTCAGCTCGTCAAAGCGGGCATGCGATACGCCCCAATCGCCGAGCACCTGTACTCCCCCACACCGCCTGGCCCCTCCGACTTCACCCCAACGTGGCTCGTGGGTGAACTCCTGGGAGCCTGGAGGCATATGGTGGCCCACGCGGCAGGCCTACCTGAAATCTGGTCATACGAAAACTCAGGAGGCCTCCAAGAGGTCGGGAGCGACTGGCAACTCCGCACAGCGTCGACCTCGCTGGCTTTACTTTGCTCAGCGCCAGGCTCCTGGGCCTTAAATGCCTGCCAGGAAATTCGGCACATCATCAGGTCCCACCCCCGCGGTCGGCTCGAGGGGCGGTTCCCTCCCTCTCTCTACCACGGCGGCGCAGACACTCACCCACAAACATACCGGAGGCCTCCACTACCCAGCAGAACATATACATCCGCTCCCATTGGACCGAACACTCGGGTGCACCTGGACGACCTCTGCTGGTTAAGATACACCATCGGCGGGGAACACCTTGACCGCGCTATAAGCGACGCACGTGATCACCCCGATCTCAGCAGAGGCTGGTGGCACAATAGAGATAGCCCCTACTCTGAAGCAGCAGAAGTAACGAGAAAGGGCGCTGCAAGCAGCCGCGCGCACCGACTGGCGCCCAATACACCCCCTAATGGGGCAGGGTACCCCCCTGGGAAACCTCGCCACGGACGCTGTCATCAGACGCCTTGAGGCAGAAAACGGGGGGCAGGACCAAGAGCGTTGCGGGCGTCCTACCGAAGGGCACGCCCCCATGGACTTAGACCACCCCCGCAACGGCGGGGACAGCCACGCGGGATCGGAAGGGGAAGTTGCCAGGCCTCCCCAAGGACCCCCCCCCAGTCCTGGAGGATGGGCTTTCTCAGGCGGAACGGTTGCAGCGAGACGCATCCATTGAGGAGGTGAGGAGAATCAGGGCGAGGGTCGCAAGCAACTCCGTCACCCCTGGCATGCGTTGGGGCAGTATCCTGGCCCCCTTTATTTGGGGCACAGCCACCAACAGAGGTCGAAACGTCCTCGAACTAGCCTTCAGGAGCAGCAACCTCAGCACCGCTATTATCGAACATGCAGCAGCCTGGTGGAGAACACGAGGCGTCAGCTCCTACAGGGATGCCCAGTTAGCGCTCGCATCCGAAGCAGACATGGCGTCCAGGGCAGCTGGTGCCTCGCTCGAGGCCCCCGAGGTAGGCGGCTACATCGCACCCCCGCTCTAGGAGCGAATGATGCTGCACCTGGATGCAAGCGGCTTCCTACAGACTGCCATCCTGTCCGGAGATCGGCAGGCGGTGGAGGCTGGAGCGAGGGCCCGGGCGCAAATGGCAAGTAATGGACCGAGGTCAAACCCAAGGAACAGCGGGCCCGCGAGCGAGGGCAGACCACGCCATGGAGTAGAAACTGAAACTGTGGAAGCCGCAAGCACAACCACGCCATGGCACGCGGATATAAGACAGATGCTCAACCGTGCTAGCTTCGCTACTCCCCAGGGCAGGTTACCGGCTGGCAGTACCAGAGAAGGGCTCCTGGACAGACTCATACGCACTCTCGACGCCAGGCAGCGGGATGAAGAGGAGGCAGGCAGAGGTACCATGCCGGCCCCCGGAGAAAGGACCTCCGTCAATGGGGACCAGGCGCAGTGTCTCGCACAAAGCATGCTCCTGGAACAAAGGGTAGATTGACAACCGGGTCCCTGGATCTCTAGAGCCCTGTGGCTCTGCCTGGCCCCACACTACTTCCCCCTCCTCAGGCCAGTGCTGACTGTGCGGGCCCTGGACTCCCGACCCTACGACGTTCTCTACCGTTGGGTAACAAGGAATGAGATGCACGCGCCGGAAGACCTCGTGGCCTGCCTTCGGAGAGACTTCCCGGATGCCGATCTAGCTCCATACTCCGGCCTGAACAACTCACAAATCCAGGCCCTCGTATCCCACCTCAGTGAAGGAGCTGGTCTGACACACCTCGACGCCAGCACGTCCGCCAGAGCCCTCGTCGAGAGCCTGGGGGGCGGCTTATCCCAACTCAGCCACCCTCCCGGGGACAGTGTCAGGCTCCCTCCGGAAAGCATGGACGCCGTGGAAGTTCCCCCCTGGGACCGGGAGGTAGGAACCCCTCGATGCATGATCTGCAGCGAGGACATCCTAGGTTTCGCGGAAGCCCTGGTACCATGCGGCCACCTGTATCACGCCGAATGCCTGAGACAGTGGAGGATTAGCCAGCCAGCACAGGCCCTGTCCCACGGAAGATGTTTCCCCGTCAACTGTCCCATATGCCGCTCCGTAGATAGGGGTAGCGTCTCCGTAAGAATTCCAGACCGACCACGAGATGCCGATGCCGCGGACATTGCGGTACCACCAGACCTCCTACAGCTCCGCGACGGGACCCTTCTCCCACTGCAGCCATTCCTGAGCCTGCAAGATTTATCCGATGTCTTCAGGCACCTGGCCCCGGATCTGGACTGCCTCAGAGCACAAGCACTCTCCATCCGACGTCCCCCCACACATACGTCACACTTTCAGACATGCGCAGGATCCACGCGCACGTTGCGGAAAGGAGAACCGCGCAGGAGGCACATCATGCCCCGATGGAAGTGGACGGGACCCCACCAGACGGCGGGAACGGTGGAAGCGGCAGGGACTCCGACGACACCTGCAACAGCACGCAGGGACCCGAGACCTCGCCTCCGCAGCGACCCCCTGGTCCCACCAACAGGACAGATAGGATACGGCAAGCCCCGCGAATCACCTTCGGAAGATGGGCACTGCTACTAGGACGGACCCCCCAGAGGATGAACCCGTGAGGAGGGGACCTGGCCGGTTCCCGGTAGGACTGCTCACAGCGGCCGTCCGAGACATTGCAGCCGATCTGGTAATCTCCAGAAGCACCTACCTCGGCGAACGTGTAGCGGACGAGACTGGAGTCACCTTTGCCCTCGCAGGCCCAGACGCCTGGGAGCAGATCAAGGCGGTAGTCTCGTAGCGCAGGAACCAGCCTCAGGGGAGCGCCGCCCCAACAATCCTCGTGGTAGATGCCCTAGCACAGCACATGGACGCCGCCTTGACGGCAGCTACCGCCGCGGGCAGCCCATGCTGCCTCGTCGCCCTGGCCACTGAGGGAGTGCCGTCACCCGGAGGACCGGATCCGGTCGAGCTCGCAGCCCTGGCAAACGCGCAGTGGGGATACCGAGCCGCCAGCAAGATTACCCATCGTGCCGATTGGACACCCCTACCGAACAGGCAAGCCCAGCCCACCAATGCAGCAACTCTTCGCCGCGCAGTTCGACCTAGAGGGCAGGACTCTGCGCACGATCCTACCCCCGTCAATAGCTGTGCACTGGGGTGGAAGGAATGGGGGCACCTCTGATGCGCTACACATCCTAACCCCTGAGAGCGGCAATGACGGCGTCGTTGCGCAGATTCTGAGGTGGAGGGATGAACTATGGCGATCTCACAACGGGATGATCGCAGCCGATTGGGTCACCACGAGAGTGCAGCTCCCCCGGGACGAGCTCCTGAGATGCCAGGGTCTCGAGATGCTCTTCCACAACGTCCTCCGCTGTAGAGCATCGAGACCAACGAGCCGCGAGGACGGCATACGTGCCCCCCTGGATAATCTGCAGGCGGCGGCTCAAACCGCCACGCTGGCCTACCAGACGGCATGCGTCTGGAGAACACACGAGACAAGTGATTCAGTACACATCCCAGTTCCCCCCAGGGCGATCTGCATAGCCCACTCTGTAGCCTCCACAACAGCTGGAGCTATGGGACACAGGGTCGGAATTTGCGGGACGGGGCTTCTCCTGATCGCCACTCCAGAACGGATTGCCGCCCCCGTCTTGAGGCACCTCCGAGACGAGCTCCCGCGGATCTTTGGGGACGCCTCCTCCTCCATGGCACTAGGACCCCGCCGCATCCTCCTGGAAGGACCGTGGGATGGAGGACCCTCATTTGTGCGCCTCTCTGACCCCGAGGACGGCTTCCACCTAAGATGGAAGCTCGCTGACATGGGGCAAACACGGCCAGAGGACGTCCTGCAAGCCGTAGAGGCCACGACTGGTCCCGGCACTGTCGAGCAGGTTTCCACCGTATACGCCTGGTTCCCAGACGTCTCTGACTACAGATACATGACGCAAGTTCGCATGCGCCTAGCTGCGGCCGACGCCATGGCAGCAGCCTTCGTGGGCACCAGTTGTATTGTGATCGGAGCGCAGACGGTCAGGATTTTCCCCGCCACACCTAGCAGGGACCCCATGCACAGAGCGGCTGCGACATCCAGGGCACTGCAAGAGCATGTGGTCACGCTGGCCAGCACCGCTGTAAGACAGGCCCCCAGACGCGCCATACAGCCCCAAGTCCTCGAGATCACCACTCTCGACAGGCACGGGGCGCAGCTGGGAGAAATTCGCCCACGCAGCATGCGCCCTGACGATTGGCTCCCTGGACACAGTACGCCACGGCTCTTCTCTGCATCGGTCGGCTCAGCGAACGCCCAGCTACTAACTCGACTCTGGCCACTCCCGGAGGGCCCGGACGGTACCTCACAACCAGCCAACACCAGAGCTGCCCCACCTATCATCACGGGCGACTGGCTCCGAGATAACGCCAGGGCGATGAGCAGGAGCGCGCCCAATACGGTACCTAGCATGTCGCAGGAAAGCGGTCTCCGGGACTACGAGACTGTCCTACAACCCGGAGAATACTTACTCGCCGCAATAGCGGCTGGAGGGGCCGTCGAGGTCACCACTAGCGGAGAGACAGGTTTCTTTTTCACTTCGGTCCCCACCTGGGTGACGGTGCTCCTCCCTGCGGACGCGGACATCAGGGCAGCCACGAGGGGTGCTGACAGACCACAAGCGAGATTCAAACTTCAGCTTGCCGCGGGCCCCATCCACGTTGCACGCATGGACTCCGCTCCCGCAGCCACACCAACTCCCGCATCAGTGGGGCTGAGGGTCCACGCTCCCTCCCAGCAGCCACTTCCTAGACGCACCTCGGCTTCGCTCAACCCACTCCCTGGACCCGCCAGACCCACTCACTTTCCAGGTCTCGCTGAGGTACTAGTGCGTGCGTGCAGGCCGCCCCCAGCCGAACTGGTAAGAGCCGATGAAGACGCGGTACGCATCGCGCGGTGGATGCTGGGTAGATACGCTGCCGTGGTCCCGGAGCAAGCAGTGCACGACATGTGACATGGCGCGCGGCGTCCAACGCCGGATTTCCCTCGAAATCCGCAGGCAACTCGAGGGTCGGCCCATCCAGAGATACAAATGGGACATGTTCGCCGCCATCTGGATCCTGCAACTAGCAAACCCGGGGAGCCTGGACCGAGACCACGTTTGGCAACTCATACGAGAGCTCGGGATCCGAGAAGAAGTCACGAGGCAGCTCCCTTTCATCCAATGGCTTGCGCCTGAGCCGGACGGCACCTACTCAGCCCACCAGCCCTGGCTCGAGGTCCCCGGATCCAGAGGTGCAGACGTAGATGCCACCACGGCGCTCCCAGTCCCGGAAGGTGTCTCGAATGCCCTGGACGCCCTGATCAACAGGCTGTCCAACCTGGGAGGAGCGACAGCGCCATGACCCCGGGAGAGTCACCCGGGGAAGGAGAGGCACCTCGCAGACCCCCAGAACCGCCGGAGCGGGGGTCAGACCCACGGACAACCCAGGTACGAGCCAGCGCAGGAGCCGCAGTCGGGCGAACAATGAAGCGGACGTGGCAGGTATGCAGGCAAGTGACGCCAGACCACCGACGGCGGCAGGCCCGAGACCGCCAGCCGCACCTGCAAGCCCCGGGCTCCCCACGTCGGTGACACCACAGACTTGCGCCAACCCCAGCAGAGAGGCCAACGACAATCCAACACTCACCACACTGGGAGCACAACCTCGACGGCAGACGGCACCACAAGAGCAAAGCACGGCACCACCCTCCGTGGCCAGACCGATCGGCGAAGGGGTATCGGACGAGGCCGCTACCCGGGCCGGCAGCACCGCCCAACTCCCACCCCGGACGACCTCTGCGATCCCCGCGACGCCCAGAGAGGGACCAGCACGGTCACACGCCCCGGTCGGCGCTGCCACGCCGAGCCCGGGCGCGGGCGAAGTCTCCTCCGCAGCCTGCAGCGGTGCTGAAGCTGCGAGACGAGATAGTCCTGACCCTGCGGCACCTCCCGACAGACACATCGGCGTGAAATCCCCTGGGAGCCCGCGGATCTCTGTGGACGAAGCAAACACCAACGCTGAGCTGCAATCGACCAGAGGGTGCGGAGCCGCGACGCTCGACAGTGCAGAGGAGGTTCGGGGTGCGGCCCCGGCTGCCAGCACCACAGACGCGGGGGGCGCGGCGCGCAACGAGGACGCACCTCCACGGGTCCCGACGGATCAGGCGACAGTCCAGAGCAGGAGACCGCCGCCAGGCACGGCGCCCAGCACTTGCAGCGACCCCCTGGGGCGAGGAGACACACCGCGAGCTGGGCCTGAGCTCCCCCCATGCATGTACGCGGACTGGAGACGGGAATTTGAAGCCATGGCGCGTACGCTCAGACTGGCGCAGGCGCACGCCTCAGACGGCACAGGCACCCCCCCCCTTCCGAAGCCGATTGGAACCAAGTGCTCAGTGTGATCGCATGGGCCGCAGCAATACCCCAGCTGGACAAAACTGTCAGAGACCTCCACCAAGAGCTAGGACTCGCTACGCGAATCCCAGACGCCTTCGGCGCTTACTGGACTACCCACCCTCCTCCGGGCACGCGCAACCCCGCCGGCAGGAGGATAAACTCACGCCAAGCGGCTCTGACTGCAGACGCGGCCTGCGCTCAGTTGAGGCAGCTCGCAAGTGGTCCGGCCTCACGCTCGGACAGCGCGTCGACACCAGACGCCCCCTTTCAGAGCCTGACGCCAGCCATGCTCTGCACCATCCTGCGCGCGGGCGCGGGCCCCCCTTTCTCGGATGATAGGGGCCAGGTCCTGGGCGAGACGGTGCAGGCCTCTCCAAGGAACCTTCGCAGTACCGGTGGCACCGCCCGACGCGCTGGCACTCCCAGACCGGCACGTGCCCCGGCCAGCACTGCAGTGAGCGCAGCCGACGGCGGGCAATCCAGACGTGCCCGTCATCGAGGTTCAACTGGACCGCGATCGGTAGCGCCCAGCACCCAGCCCCAGACTACCGCCGCTGACAGGACCCGTGGGAGTCAGACCCACCGGCCACCCAGAGGCAGAAATGACGGCACGCGCAGGACCACACTACGCGGTGTGACACGACGCAGGGATACGGGCAACACAGACAGGGAAAGGTCCACCCGACCAGACAGCAGATCTCCCCATCCAAGAACTCTGGTCGACCTTTGGGAACGCGCCCGCCCAGGGGAAGGCCCTCCCACCGGGGCCGCAGGAAGAGGTACCACAAGGCGAGCTTCCAGACCGGCGAGCGCGGAGGGCGCACGGATCCGCAGGCCGCGGCCCCGACCCACCGTCTTCCTACCAGAAGAGCCCACGGCTGCCCCCCAGCCTGCCGACGTGCTTCAGCAGGTTTGGGAGCGACATAGGGACGGGCGAACTGGCCTCTCCCCAGTCACACCTGCGGACACGACGCTTGCGGCGTACCAGGCCGCGGGCCTGGACAATGCACAGATCATCAACACAGAAAGGACCCTCCAGCAGGATGGCCTCGTTTCCAGCGTTTCCCCCGACGGCACTTGGGACATCGCGGGATACCTCAGACTCCACCCCATCAGTGACCCCAGACATGGGGAGGACTGGACTCACGACTTCACCCAGCAGACGAGGGCACGCATAGTCAACCCTCGACCTGGCCCGAGCACCACTGCGGGAGCTAGTCTTCACCTTGTTTCCCTCTTCGATGAATGGGGCCTGGCGAGACTTGCGGTAGGCGACCTCCTAACCAAAGTTGCCGCGACTTCTCGGTTCAGATCTTCCGCTTTCGTCGAGTTCAGCGACGAAGCTACTGCTCTGGTGGAGAGGCGTTGGGACAGGGACGCTGCCACGCGCTTTGATAGAGGACCCCCGCACATCAGGTTGGGAGCTAACGTGTGGGATTTCCTGAGGGAGGACGACGGTAGGAGTCCCTGGACCGACCACCTCAGAACCCTGGACCCTGGAGGCTTACTCGTCATCACAGCGGGGCTCCCAGGTGCCAGCCTCTCTGCAGCCAGCCAGTACGGAGGACTAGATGGACTCGCGGGTTCCCAGACAGCGCAGTTCTTCGCCGTGCCTCTCCTGTGGAACGCCGCCCGCAGACTCCGCCCGGACGTCCACGTCATAATATGCTGCGAAGGTCCAGCCACCATCCTACAGGCACACAAGCAGGCAATGTGCACTGCACTGGGGGAGCTTCCCCCAGACTGGGCGGTCCGCATGGACTCTGCGGCCACAGTCGCCAGCCCGAGGGACCGATTGTGGTTCAGTAATTGCCCTCCCGCGGAGAACCCAGTTGCGCACCCTCGGCTCCCCAGTCCCTGGGGAAGGCGATGGGCTTACAGACCAGACGGGCGCGTCCCTC
Source organism: Prorocentrum cordatum (assembly GCA_963575745.1). NCBI lineage: Eukaryota > Dinophyceae > Prorocentrales > Prorocentraceae > Prorocentrum > Prorocentrum cordatum. Next base: position 299,643 of record CAUYUJ010000636.1, read on the forward strand.
CCTGGACCCAGTCCAAGGCTCCTGCCAACCCCCCTGAGGCAATAGTCCCTTGCAGTTACCAGACGCATCCCCTCTGCTTGCTATACGACGGGGACAGCAGCCACAGATGGCTCCTCCGCACCCTCGTCGACACCAGGAATTGCATCAGAAACATTCTTCAAGAGACCGGAGCCGAGCGCAACTTCCTGGGCTGCACGGAAGGACTGACGCTCGTCTGCCACGGAAGAGAGAGAGAGAGAGAGAGAGAGAGAGAGAGAGAGAGAGAGAGCCTCGCCAGCGAAGGAAAAGCGAGGGCCTGGGCGGGATGGCTCCAGGCCCACGGCAGGGAACACGGACTCAGGATCCCATCTCCGGAGGAGCGGGCCCGAGCAGTGGGGCTGGGCTCTTACTATCGGTCCCTGGGCGTCAGTGGAAAGAAACTCTACGACGCCGTGGGAGCCCACCTGGGTCCGAGATGTCTACGGCGCAGACTTGCGACCGCCATACTGGATTGGAGTAGGAGCGAGAACATCTCCGGGCGCCAGCACGAAGCTCCGACCGAGGGCCAGATCTGGGCCGCATGGAGACAGGCACGCAGCTTTGCCGACAGGAACTGCCCTTGGGCGCCGCTCGCCGGGAACCCCTGTCCAGACGACATAGTCCGAGCCAGGCTTCAGCAACAGCTCCTAGATCAAGGGTTGCCGTTCCCCTAGACTCGCCTGAAGACCCAGGGACGCTTCATCTCGCCCTTGGGTCTCCCCCGCTCGCAACTCTCGTTCCGGGGGCGAGAACCAGAGCTTGGCAACTAGCCTGCTCCTCCCTGAGCCGCGCCCTCGCCCTGCGCAGTAACCGCACCGTCCGGCGACCGCGTGCCCTTTGGGCTTTCTTACACTCTACCCCCTGGAGCAACCCCACCTGGGCGGACCTCTGCGGGGCCCTTTCCCTTCGTTCATTTATCGACGCCATCTCCGAAGCCACGCAAGCCGGTTCACTCAAGGTGGGCTGTTGGAACGTTAGGTACCTCAAAAGCACGACTGCTCACAAGAACATGATCAAGCACGCCTTCTTGACGCAGATGACTACCAACGGTAGGATCAGACTCATTCGAGAGACCCACTGGACAGAACACGAGGCGGCCGTCTGGTCCACCATGTTTCACGCTCGTACACTTGTCGCCTCTCCTGCCTACATTGGACCAGCCGGGGGTTGCGCCGGCGGAGTGGCGATCATCATTCCCCGCGGCACCACGCTCCTCCGGGCGGAAGACCTCGTCCCCGGATGTGCCGTTGCAGCCACCATTAGCCGAGGTGACAGCACCTACCGCCTGGTCTCGGTTTACCTCCCTCCCTCCAGGAAAGCCGAAACCATTGATACCATCAGGCAAGCCATCGAAATGTGGGACGACATCCCAACATACTGGGGAGGGGACGTCAGCATCCAGTTGGACAATCCCAGGGACGGTGAAACAGATGAGGCAGCGGCCCTGGCTGACCTGCTCTCACTGACTGGTTCAAGCGTCTGCCACTGCGATGGCCCCACAAGAGTGGACGCGGACAATGAATCACAGATCGACATCGTTGCCTGCCCCTTTCGTCAGCTCGGTGCCTACGGGGTCAGAAAGGCTTGGAAACCCTCAGTCTCCGACCATGCCATCCTTTACATGGAGCCGCAGGGCGCCCCCAGAACTCGCCGGGACAACACCGTTCGTGCGGGTGGCCTCCGCCTACTCCCAAGCGAGGCGCACGCTGAATTAAGGACCCTGTACTCCTTTCTTGAGCGCACCTTCGAGTTGCCGGACATCGACCTGACCGGCCTCCTTCAACCCGCCGACTGGGTTCGCCCGGCCACCCCTGGTCAATTCCCAGCCAGTCATTGCGACAAAGACGACGGCGAAGGGGAAAGAGAGCAGGAACCCTCCACTACTCCCCCGGCCCCTAATCCGGGTGATGACCACACCGTCCCGCTTCTGCCCGCCCTCCTCACGCTTGGTCGACACGCCCTGTCAGCCGCAATACAGGACTGGTGGAGGAAGTGGCGCAGAAGCAAAACCAACCGTTCGCCAGGGACCCTGCTTGCGGCTGCGATAAGATCGGATTCCACTACGCGCCCGGTGGGAGCACTCGCTGCCTGGCTCGCGGAATACGAGTGGGACGGCAACGACTTAACACCTCAGCAGGCTGCCCTCTGGCTGCGAAGGTGGGACCATGACGCAGCGCAGAGACGCGCCACCCGCCTTGCGCCCGCTCGAAGGGGCCCCGGAGTGGAGCGCCCCGCGCTTGCTTCTCACTACCGGACGGGGCGAGAAATCTTCGTCAGGACGCACGCCATCCTTGGAGTGCGCGACGAAGATGGAACCTGGAGGGAGCGCACCAAGGAAGTTGACGACGTCCTTTGGCGGAGCCGGAGTCCGATCTGGCAAACCGCCCCCCCCCTCCCCCCTACAGCGGACGGCATCCTCAACGAGTACTTCAGACAAAAGGGCACGGGGCACTTCCCACACTCTCCCAGCCCGCAGTGGGGCAGGATTGCCTCCCTCGTGCTGGGGCCTAGCGGCAGCGCCCCCGGTGTTGACGGTGAACCGTACGAGCTGTATCATCCCGGGGCGCGCTTTGTTGCTGGACTCGTCGCCCAAGCCTGGTACGCCGCGGCACTGAACCCAGGGCTCCTGGACCTGGTCCTTGGCCCCTCCGTTGACCTTCTGGTCTGGATCGGCAAGAAACAGGCCGCAGAGCGCCCTAACGACATGCGCCCCTTGCAGCTCCCCACTTGCCTACGGAGACTGCGTGGAGCAACCATTGCCGATTGCCTTGGCCCTGTGATTGAACCCAGGCTTAGCCCCAATCAAGCTGCCGAGCGCGGGGGACAATGCGGCCCCAACATCACCGCTGCCACCAACCATCTTGCCCTGGATCCCGTCCCCGACACCGAACCCGGGCCCTCCTGGACCGCCCTGCTTGGCGCACACCAAGAAGCTGTTGACCGCTATATACTGGACGCCGCCCGGCAACTAGGCCCTGCCCCGAGCACGGCTGTCCTCTTTTGCGATCAAAACAAAGCTTTCGAGCGCATATCCCTGCAATGGATGGGGCAGCTGGCGAGGCGTTGGCAGCTCCCGACCTGGCTCCTGCACTCCGTGGACTGCCTCGTCGGTAGCAGGAGCGTACGCACCTGCAAAGGTAGGTGCAAAAGCAGAACAAGGAAGCTCTTACGGTCTGTCGGAATGGGGGGCACCGCCTCCCCACTCCTCTGGTGTCTAGGGTACGACCCTCTCATCAGCGCCCTGGCCGACATCACCGGGGCGGACGATCCGACTTACGTGGATGACCTCGCTGCCCTGCTGGGCGCCACCGCCCAATCACTTCGTGCCGGCATCGCCTTGCCTTGGCTTGCAAGAGCGGCGGGGCTCCTCGTCGAAGCCCACCTGTGCAGGGGCATTGCAGCCCCTTCCAGCATCAACATCAGGCAGTACCTGGACAACGCCCCAGTGAACTTCAGCGATGATGGCACCACCACAACTGTTACAGGCCTGCCTGCCGGGCTCCTCCTGGAGATGATCAGTCGCGCTGCCGGCTCCATTATTGCGGCTCAGTGTTCTCCCTGGACCAGCCCATGCAGGTGCAAATTTAAAACGGCTCTGGTCCCCGCCAGCAACCACGATTGGTGGAGACGCACCATGGACTTCACCCCCTTCGGCTCATCCGCCGTCCGCCCCCAGTGGCCCTATCTCGGCGCCTGCATCGTATCTAGGGCTGCCGAAGGGGAAAGTCAACCGCCCACGGGGAGAATGACAAAGGGACAACTCGACGCCCTCGTCTCCGGCACCTGGGGCAAACCACTCCCCAAGCTTCGGGACCGGGCCATGGCCCTCCACCTTGCAAGCATGTCTCCCGCTAAAACTGCCCTTGCCTGGAACACCTACCTCATCGCGCTCATCCCGTACCCATCCCACTACTCCCTCCCTGACACCGTGCAAGAAAGGGCACTCAGAGCACACCTACGGGTAGCCCTTGGTCTTGCCTCTGCCTCCTGGATCCCAGACAACATCCTCACTGGCCTGGGCATCCGCTTCCAGGTCCCTGGCTGCCCCAAATGCCCAGTTGCTACGTCGCGTGCGATCGCGGCCAGGGCGCGCGCCCTCGACGACCTGTGGGGTCCCCTACAGGCGAGACATAAGGCGGGGAGAAGGTGGAACAAACTCGTGAAATGGGCGCGAGACTTCGCCCCTCGGGATGAGCCACGCAGGCCCGGCTCCAAGGTGCTGACCGACGCCAGGGCCGCTGACCTCTTCAATCGCGCCTTGAGAGAGCCCCCTAGGCGACGGGCCCGCTACTTCGGGCGCGTAGTTTACGTTGCGGCCTGGACGCAGCTCCACGGGCACGTGGTGAGCTCCTGGTTCTCCACAACCAGCCACGAGCGTAGGTGGGCACAAACTGACGGTGCGGAATGGTCCCTTCTCGGGCACTGCGCCTCCTTCACCGAGGCGCACCACGTCCTTCGCGTTCTGGCCAACGGACTACCCGGATCCGCGCGTAGACGAAGCGTCGCTGACAGGATCCCCCACCAGTGCGGCTGTGGCAGGATGGCCAACAGTGTCTGGCTCACCGCTGGACAACGGGATCGCGGCCAGGCCTGGTGCGACTCTTGCCTCGGGCCCTGGACCGGAGAGGCGTCCCTCTGGCCCCTCCTGGGCGGACTTGCGTCCACTTGCCGCGGAGAGAAGAAGGCAACTTGGGCACATTACCGTTCCCATACGGCAAGGACTCTACGGGGCCTGCCCTCTCTGCGGCCTGGGAGAAGCCACTACTGAGCACGCGTGGGGCTGGTGCCCCGCCGCCGCCCTCGCCTGGGAAAAGACCAAGAAGGCCCTGACCACCCCAGAGACCTTCCCACTGCGATATGCTCCAGGGGGCAGCACCAGAGACTGGTCTGCCGCCTTCTACATCAGATCTCCTTCAGATACAGTGTGAACCTGGACTGTGCCCCCCTCGGAGCCGTCGAAGCCGCCAGAATCATTGTCCAGGGGATCTCCGTACCAGACACCGACCTCAGGAAGATAATGATGAGGAAGAAGACATACAAGAGGGACAGGCCCCTGCCGCAGCGGCTGACGAAACTGCAGTCTGGGCCCCCATGCTGCTCCCTTGTCAACTTTGCAATCCTCAAGGCCCGCACCTGCTGCGCATTCAGGGGGCCGCTGGTCCGCATCTCGGCAGACAAGCTCCACGCGCTGGAGGGGAAATCCGGCGCCTCCCTGTCACGACCAGGATCGTGCGGAGTGGGGGCCGGCTCGCCGTTCTCCAAACGGGCGACACCAGAGCGAGTTGGATGCCGCCTGGGTTGGGCTGGTTCCCCTGCCCCAGGACAGACAGGTCCCCCAGTGCCCTCTGGACCAAGAGCTACTGCCGACTCTGCGACCTGCATACCCTGGTGCTCAGGGCCAGCAGGGACATGGAAGCTGGCGAGGAGATCACCGTCAGAGACTCCCCGCTCCCCGCTGCCGATGCGGCTCAATGGCCCTTCGAGCTCACCTTCGACGGGGGGGCTCGCCGAATTGGGGGAGACGACAAGGTCTCCGGGGCGGCAGCTGTCCTCTGGAAACACGACCCGCATCGCGGCTACCCGCGCGTTGTCGCGGTTACCGTTGTTGCCCTCCCGGGCTGCGACAATGCGCAGACGGCGGAGGCATTTGGGTGCAGAGCGGGACTCGCCCTGCTCCCCCACCTTGACACCACCCTCCGAGGTGCCCGGGTGGTCGGCGACAATCTTGCCGCCATCCGGTACGGAGCCGGCACGGGCCGCTATCGCCGGCTCCACCTGGCACAGCAGATGGACTTCGCCCTTCGGCAAGCCAGCGAAGCCGGATGGACACTTACATGGCAGGCCGTGCGTCGTCGCCTCAACAAAGCAGCTGACCGTCTTGCCACACTAGGTGTCTTCTGGGCCGATGCCCTCCGTCGCGCCGGCGATCTTGCCGTCACCTCCTGGGTTTTCTGGGAGGGCTCTCAGCTGCCCCCCCCCCTGTTTCTGGCCGCTGACATCGATCTCTGTAACTTGGACCAAGTTGCGCTGTTCGTTGCTGCCCTCGAAAATCCCCCCCCCCCTCCCTCTCTGATCGCCCCCCGCCGCGACACACTAAGGTCCTGACGGGTCGCAGCGACACTGCCAACACAAGAAGGGCAGCCTTCCGCTGCCATCCTGGACAGGTTCCCACCATGGACAGTGACCAGAAACAACCAGGGCCCCCTCCGCCGCTGGCCCTCCTGCCTACCGTACAGTGGCGAAGGGCCGCCAATGCGCGCGGGCACGCGCGTCTTCCTGGCCCGCTTCTGTCCCTGGATGCGTTGGGTCTACTTTCACGGCGGTTGGCGACACTGGTGCGAGATCTGCCAGGAGCCCGTCGACGACACTGAACACATCCTAAGTGCGAAGCACTACGACATGTCGGTGGCATGGTACAAGGACGGGTGGCCAGACCCGAACACCTTCACCACTCCTGGGAATCTTTGGTGCATGTGCGGAGGGAACCCTTACGACGCTACCCACGGGGTGTCTGTCGCGCGGTTGGCCTGGCGCGGCTGGAAACCAGTCCAGCCCTCGGTTGCCCGCGACGGGGTGCGCTCGCTACCTGGCATCGCAATCCCCGAGGACGCGCTGCACGTGCCCATTACCTACCCCCTCTGGGACGATCCGTCGACATACAACTGCCCAGGAGGCACCAGGGCGGATCCGGAGAAGGTTCGTTCGCACATGATGGACAGGCTGGGCGCCGCAAGGGAGGGCCTTAGACAGGAACAGGATGCGGGCGAAGTCGTCCATCTGGCTACCCCCCCTCACCTGGACAGGCCGCAGGCTCCTCCGGGTCACCCCCCCCTCCGCCCCCGCCGTCTCACCCTCCTCCTGCCTGGGGCCCACCCTGCCAGCAGCGAGCAGCCCAGCTGGCCGAGGGCAGTGAGACGGAGATTGAACCTCTCTCTCCGACAAGTCCAGCTGCCCTGGAAGATACACTGGCCACGCAGGCAGCCTCAGATGTCGCCAACCTCTACTCGGTTCCGCTGGACTCCCCGCTCTCTAGAGTCCACCCCAAGGCAGCGCTCGGGGAACTAATCAATGCCGTCCGACTCCCCTCACAATGGCCCTACTCCCTCCAGGACCGAGGGCAAACGTTAAGGAGGATCGCCTGGGTCGAAAGCCAAGCCTCGGTCGAGACGGTAGACGACGGCAGAGACTCCACGCGAGAGGATTAGCCAGAAGGGGTAACTGTGCCATCGGAGTTCGCGTCACCAGGATCGATGCCAATACGCGCCTGGAGGACCTGGACACCTTTCGGCTGCGAAACGCCATGCACCTTTCCATCGGCACGGAATTCCTGTTGTTGGAGTGGCCCAAAATGTGCGAGGTCGCGACCAGACCCCTTGAACGTGACAAAGAGAGCAGGTGGCTTTACATTTCAGTCACGGGCCCGACGGTAGACAAGATCGCTGACGTCTCAGTTCGGTGGCCTCCCGCGCTGGGCGGTCAGATCCATTCCAGGGATGCTCGAGCGCTAGGTCTCAGCCCTTCCGACAGGTACCCTTCAAACTGGTGCATCGTCGTCTACAACCACGCGAAGAACGGGCAGTTTCACGAAGACGAAACCAAGGCGAGACGCCCCCCTAGCGACGATCTCCCCAGATATCGTGTAGATGAAGCCCCTTCTGACATCCAGTATTGGCGGCAATGCTCGGCACTGGAACAGATCTACCACCTGCGCCAAAACCCAGCGGATCTGTTCGGCCACCAGCTTTCACCTCTGACGTACCTTCTTGCCTTTGTTCACGCCCCTCGGTCGGATCGAACCTTGGCCAACGACTTGGGGCACATGCGTTCCCTGGGGCTGAGCCTTAGAGCCAGGGCGGAGGCCACCCTTGAGCGGAGCGTCCCAGACGCCGATCACTTGCAAGCAGTCGAAGACGGCACGCTGCTGCAGGCGCCGCCTCTCCCCCAAGGCTTAAAGGCGTTCTCTGACGACGAAATCTCAGATACCACTGGCTCCGTCTTTCAGAGAGTGCGTCCTACTCCCAGCGTGGACACGCTCCACAGGATTATCGACAAGCACAGGCCGAACGGCGATGCGACCAGTGCCCTGCGTGCAACCCTGAACCACCATGCTGTTCTTGTGCACGGACCCCCTGGAACTGGCAAGACCACCTTCTCAGTTGCCTGCCTGGACATGTGGGGTTCCTGCCTACGCCCTGGACACGCTGTCGCTTTGGCAGCAGGGTCCAACACGGCGGTCGACCAACCAGCTCTGGCAATGATCGAGGCACAGCGTCAGCGGCGCCTCGACCATGACACGGGCTTCCCCGACAAGTTCGTGCGCCTGGCAAGGACGGACCGAGTCTACGAGGCACTTGTTGACCTTACTCCCGAGGGCCAGTACAAAAACGCCCGCGGCGACTTCCCCTTCCAGGACGGGGACAAGAGCCAGGGCTTCAAGCCCTACAAGGCGAGCTTGCTACGTCAGGCCAGGATAATCATGTCCACGCACGAGGCGTCAGAGGCACTTGGTCAAAAAGACAGCCCACAAATCGTCCTCCTAGTCATCGACGAGGCCGGGCAAGCCACTGAGCTGCACGCGCTCATGTCCATGGTTAATCTGATGAACAGCGGAGGGACCGTGGTCCTCGTCGGAGACCCCAACCAGCTGCCCCACACAGTGCTCTCCAAACTGGCGAACGAACTAGGGCTCTGCGTCAGCATCTTCGACAGGATGTTCCACGCACTCCGCGGCCAGGAGTCTTCAGTAGTCCACCTTTCAATCTGCTATCGGATGCATCCGCAGCTACTTGCGTTCCCGAACGCAGCCTACTACGGGAAAGGCATGAAGTCTGGCATCCTGGACCCGCTCAGAGAGCGGCCAATAGTTGAGGGCATCCCCTGGAGAGACATTCGCGCGTGGGAACCTGGACGACTGGCAAAGCTGGCTACTCTCACCGGTTCCGACGAAAGTGACCTCCGCGCCACCCTTGAGCCCCTGGACCCGCCGCTGGGCCCAGACAAGCACCGTTTCCTAATGGTGCGCACACCCTCCTGGGAGGTTACCTCCGAGCTACAACCAGGCTTTGACAATCTTCCGGAGGCGGCCCAAGCCGTGGATATTGCGCGCGCCCTGCTACCGGAGCTCCGCAAGGGCACCACTGTCAGAATCGTGGTCGGCTACCAGCTCCAGACGGCCATTCTCATGGACGGATGGCCGCAGGGTCCTCGTCACCTCACCGGCGTTCTGCGCAACGCCAGAGGTGGCGCCAAAGGGCAGCCCGGTAAGGGGAAAGACGGTCCTGGACGCGGTGGTCAGGATACTCCTGGCCCTGGACATCTCCCCCAAGGCCACAGGGTGGACACTCACCGCTGGCAAAATGTGTTCCGGGAAGACGACAATGCTAACACTGCCATCAGCTCTAACTTCCCTGGACTACGTCAGGTGGCGGGCGAGCACATGAGCACTGGGGCCCTCAAACTCACGACAATCGACTCCAGCCAGGGAGGAGGCGGACATCGTAATAGTGTTAAGTGCCCGGAGCAACGGCAGCTACAACTGGGGTTTCGTCGACGACGCCAAGCGCCTGAACGTGGCAATCACCAGGGCCAAGCGGAATATCCTGATCTTGGGAGACGGGCGCATGTTCGCCAACGCCACATGGTCGCAGCTTCGCGTGCTCTCGGAGTACGGGAGACTGACTCGCCTCTGGGTCCACTTGCGTGGCAGCTCCCCCGTGGGCCGCAGGCTCTCCCTGGACATTGACGACAGCTTCGACCCACTCCAGGACCTCGCCGCATGGATTCCCTCGCCCCCTGCATGGGGCAGTGTCGCAAAGGGGGAGAAAGGACAGAACGAGCTGGACGTCGCCAAGAAGAAAGCGCGCGATGCCCAGGCCACCTGCTTCGCCGAACGGTTCAATGCACCCCTGGAAGAGAACTACGACTGGGACACCTTGGGCAAGCTAATCTCGGGAGGGCTCCACGATATCCTCTCGACACCGGCCTTCCACGTGCTCATCTACCTCATGTCCGGGCTGCATCCCCACGAATTCACGTTGGCCAACACACCGCGGCAGCCGGGCATGCTCGACCGCAAGGCTTGGTCGCGCCTGGGGTTCTTGTTTGACATGTCTCTCGGGCTCGACGCGACCAATCTAGTCTACAACACGCTATGGGCAGCAATGGTCTGGTCGCTCGGCCTAGGCACCCCCTGGAGGGATGCGGACTACGCCATTCCCGACGACTCCCTTCCCCCGTTGCCTCACGCCAGCGGCAGGCGTGCAACGCTGTGGAAGCGCCGCCAGTGTACTCCCAAAGGACTCTTCCGTCAGGTCCCCAAGGCTTGGAGCTCCGCTACCAAGGACTGCTGCAGACACCGGAAGCACCCTGGAATGACCGGGTTGGGAGACATCATCAGGGGGTGCGGCTCCTCGATGGAAGATTTCCGTCAGGGACTCGTAGACACTGACGGCCAGCCCATGGATTCCTGCAAGGCCCGCTCGCTTCTGGTGGTCATGATGCTGATGCTCCGTGAGCCGCGAGTGTTTCTATGGCCTTTCTCTCACGCGGAGCAGGCCGGGGACGTCATCGAAGCCATTCTGGGGTTCTGCGTACCCTGGCAAGAGGTCCACCAGGACTTCCGAAAAAGGTTCGCCAGCACCTGGAGCCTCACCCTGGAAGACTTGGCCGACCTGCACAGTCGCATCGAGGCAGTCCTACCACACATCTCCAAGCTCGTGGCTTTGGCCCATCACCACCCGGCTGCGCAGGAAGCCGGCTGCCCGCAGACCTGGAGCGAGATGGACAGACAGGACTTCCAGCTGCAAGCTCCGATGATCGTTCTCGAGCGGATCGTCCCGGCAGCAACCCTGACCTGCCTGGACGCAGGCGACTGCTCAGTGTGTGCACTACACGTCGCACTGGCTGGTTCCGACGCCTCCCTCGGTCCCGACGACAGGGTTGCAGGCCTTTCCTACATCGGCGGCGGACTTGCCTTGTCCCAGACCGACCTCAATGCCCCTCCACCACGGCACCGGCCCCGGGCACCAGACTGGACCCTCCGTTCATCCCCGACGAAAGGCTCGCGCTCGAAAAGAAAAACAACAGATACGCGTGCGACAGTTGCGGGAAGGACTACCTGACTGCCGCTGATGGTACCTGGATCTCCGACAGCACGCGCCAGATGGTCGCTCAGAATAGACCTCAGGAGTACATCAAAGGCGCCAACATGGGACTGTACTGCGCTGGCTGGTGGATACGGCACCTCGAGGACAATGGCTTCCCTACGCCTGCCGGAACGAAGCTCACCGACAAAATCAGGGAACATGAGCAGCAGATATCGGGGACCTGCAACGACAAAGCGAGTGTCCTCCCTTCCCTGGGACTCTTTCCGCTCGGCTACGGCTGCAGCCCCCTGGCGGACACGAGGCAGTTAGATGACCTCCTCATGGAACCGACGGGCATGAAGATCCCCGAGTATGCCAATACCACCATTCCGGTCCTCTGGATCTGGGACGACCGCTTCGGCATCAAAGCCGCTCAAACGCGGACCTACTCCGCGCGGTGCGACACCTGCCCCCAGGGGGCCCCGCTCCTGGTCTGGGACCCCGGCTCTCCGCCGCCGGGGTGCTTCATATGGAAGCCGGCTGAAGACATAGGAGTTCCCGAGCAACATGGACTGCCCCCCATCGATAAGCGTGCCCTGGCCTGGTGGGGACGCCAATGGAACGCTACTTGGCGCTGCCGGCGCTGTCTGGCCCCGATTTGGAACATTGGCCCGGCCACCCTGGACCACATCCCGGATCGCGACTTCAGGCCGCTGTATCCAGATGAACCTCCGGCCCTTCCCCCGCTCAGCAGCCAGACTGGGTTCGAGGCACCTGTGGACATCGTGGATTCCCTCCCGTGGCTTGGCGAGGACGCCAAAGCCCAGGACCAATTCACCAAGGTCGGAGCAAGCAATCCCCCTGGACCCAGCCCCGCAGGCAGCTCTGGCGCGGCGCCAGAGATCACCTCCCTGGCAGGGTCCCTTCCATCTGGTGCGCGTTCTGGTGGCGACGACAGGCCAGATACTCTCATGGCGGCCGACACAGACAGGTCTCAGGGTTCAGCGGACGACTCACACATGGGCCACCATGACCCGCCCGACGACGACAGCGGTGAAGGCGCGGAAGACGGGCTCCCCCTTCACAAGATGGAGCCCGACTACGAAGAGGATGGACCTGCCCGTCCTCCCACGCCTTCTGAGTCGGCCCAGGAGGGCGACGAGAATCGCTCAGGCGGAGATGGCCCACAGCGTAGCCCGTCGGCGGACAGCTCCGACACCAGCCGCGAGGATACTGCGACTTCAGTCACAGAGGGCGCGCCCTACGCCGATCGCGGGAGGGCTCCAGCTCGAAACCCCGCGAGACCAGCGACGGTGGCACCTCGCGGCACGAGCGCCTTCCCGCGCCCACCCCGACGCCCCCTGAGCGGAGGCCCCACTACTCTCGCCACACTGGCTCTTCGGAGCAGGACGCACTCAACACGCTGTCCTGCCCTGATGGAGGCGGCCCAATGTACAAAGTCAGGCTGGGCACCGTCGAGCTCGACCTTCCCGACGAGACACCAGCCAGTTGCACATCCAGGCTTCAGTCGCAGCTGGGAGCCTTTTGCGCACTGTGGACAGCGAACACGCAGCGTACTCTGCCCCCTGGATGGAGGGCGCCCAAGTCCGACCCGAAATTACACACGCCCGCGGATATCATCAACTTCCTAGAGGCCTGGAAGGACTGCGGGTACGACGCCTACGAGATGGACAGGAGACTGAGCTATGGTATCGACTGGAACAAGATACGAGCCAACTACCTGCGGCACTCCCAGACAGACGACTGGAACAAAGGCGGCTATCGCCACAAGGGCTGGCGCGACCGTGCGACAAGTTCCTGGGACTCCTGGAGCAGTTGGCAGGGCGAGTGGCGCGACGGATGGCGTGAGGATCACTGGCAGGCGGGTGGCAAGCGCGGCGGAGGCTACCCTGATGATCGGGATGATCGAGATGAAAAGAGGCTCCGCTGGAAAGACTGAACTACCTTTCTGCCCTCACCGCCCCCCAGTGCCCGCCCCACCGCCTGCGCTTCACGACACACCACAGCGGCCCTCCGCCGCCCTTTCCCTCAACCTACCTGGGGCGGCCCGGCCCCCCCCTCCCCTGAGCGGCACCCTCTCTCACCCGTTGCCTCGGGGTGTCGTTCGGTAATGCCGTCTGCTCCGTGCGTGACGCCACGCATCCTGCAAACCGCTTGCCACTGCGGTGGGACGACGAAATGTTGCAAGTTGCTCCTGGCCGCGAACGGCCGCGCCGACATTGCGACCCCACCTCGACAAAACGCCCCCGCCCCCTAAATTTCAATGTTGGCATCGAGCGAGCACCCCAAGTCCGGGAGGACAAAATAATGCAAGTCAACATTGAAATACGGGGGAAGGGGAGCTCCTCGGATATCGATGGAATATGATCAAAATTGTCATCTTGTTTCTCGGAACGATCATATAACTTGCGATATTTTGTCCGCCCACTGCGTTTGTCATCCCCCTGCAGGGCGAAGGCTGACGCGGAGGGCGGGGGACTCGGAGAACTGGGGGAAGGATGATGGCGAGGATGATCAAGGGTACAGGGTCGACGTTCGGTCGAAGGTCGACTGCCGAGCTTCGAACAGGGTGCGAGCCGGAGCCGAGCCGCCACTGGACCGAAGGGTTCACGCCTCGCTGATGTCTGAGCTGGACCCAGCTGGTTCGAGTTGGGCTGACCTGGGCGCACCTGCGCAGGGCTGACCTGGACGGGACTGCAATATATTGAGCTCGGGTGGATTGGGCCGCGCAGACCTGAGCTGGGCTGCGCTGGGCTGCCTCCGCTGCGCAAGCAAAACAGAACAATATATTGGGCTTCGCCTTCGCCCGGCGAGCAGCGCCGAGCCCGCGTCGCGCCTGGCCCGCGCCAGGCCGATCGTGGGCCGCGACGAGGACATGCGCGGCCCTCGCTGCGATCGCATCGCCAGGCGCACCCTTGGCTGCGCTGGGCACTGCCCAGGCTTTGTGCCGAACGTCGCCCGGTGCTGGCACGCGGCCGCGCAGCGGGGCAGGGCGCGCCAGGCGACGACGGGGTGGCGGGGCGCGCGCGGCGCCTGCATCTGGCCTATTTGAATACTCCCAGTACATTGGAATACTATTTGAATACCTATTTGAATACCTATTTGAATACCTATTTGAAAACCTCAGTTATATGGGGGGGAACCGATTTGAAATTGAAAATAGAAAGAAAGAAAATACATTCTTTTTAACTCTACTATTCGCGCGTAGCAAATGCAAATCCCCATATAACTGCAGTTTTCATATAGGTATTCAAATAGGTATTCAAATAGGTATTCAAATAGCACTGGAGTTTTCAAATGAGGCAAATGCAAGCGCGGCGGGCGCGGGGCCGCCCTGTCGCCGCCCGCTGCTCTGAGCAGGCCACGCGCCAGCATCGCCCAGGCAGAGCCTGCCGCGCCGAGCCCGCGCAAGTCCGCCGCGCGGCCCAGGGGCGGCCGCTCGCGCTCCAGGCGCAGCCCGAGCGCGGCCCTGGCGCCGGCCTGGAAATAGCTGACAGGAGGTCAACGTCACTCCGCACCAACTCATGCCCGTCGGGCGCCCACCGCGGATGAGCCGACAGGCCTCGGCTGAGCACGCCAGCGCTTAGATGGGCAAAAGGGCCCTGCGACAGGATGTTTACTCCGGGAAGGCCATTGCGAGCGCGCGTCAAGATCGGCTGCCAGTCGGGAAAAATACAACTCAAGAAATTACACTCATACGGCTGGTGGGCGGCTGGCCCGAAGTCCCGGCGCCCCACCGCGGCGACTGGGCATGAACTTCGCATGTTCCCCGTGTCCTCGGCGGCGGGCCGCCAGCGGAAGGCCGCGTGTTCGCGGCGTCGGCAGCCGCACGGGGCGCGCAGGGCATCGCTCCTCGAAGTCCTTCCCCTTTACGCGCTGGAGGGCCTTGCAGCGCCGGCCCATGGACTTCACCAGAGGAGTCAAGATGGCCTCGGGCACGCGCTGGAGAGCCCGCCTGAGGCGCGCCGCGAAATGGGCCCTGGCTTTCCTCTTACCAGGCGAGCACGAGGGCCTCCTGCTGCTTGCGGAGGCGGCGGTTGACGCAACCCCAGAAGCCGCAATTAAACGGGCTGATGTCTGGCGAGCGCCTCGGAAAAAGGCAGCGCCTCGATGGAATTGTCGAACTTTGTCTGCGCTGCGCTCCTGCGCCCCGAAGGAGTCGCTGCCCCCCAGAACCGGGAAGCGCTTCTTGCTGGAGTACGCCCGGCGCAGCGCTGGCGACAAGGACTTCGAGTGCTGGGAACTGGGGCTGACGAGGTGCATGATTGTTAGATGCCGTGCACTTCGAGTCATAGAAAAGTCTGTGCTTCCATCGGTGGGACGACGAAATGTTGCAAGTTGCTCCTGGCCGCGAACGGCCGCGCCGACATTGCGACCCCACCTCGACAAAACGCCCCCGCCCCCTAAATTTCAATGTTGGCATCGAGCGAGCACCCCAAGTCCGGGAGGACAAAATAATGCAAGTCAACATTGAAATACGGGGGAAGGGGAGCTCCTCGGATATCGATGGACTACGATCAAAATTGTCATCTTGTTTCTCGGAACGATCATATAACTTGCGATATTTTGTCCGCCCACTGCGTTTGTCATCCCCCTGCAGGGTGAAGGCTGACGCGGAGGGCGGGGGACTCGGAGAACTGGGGGAAGGATGATGGCGAGGATGATCAAGGGTACAGGGTCGACGTTCGGTCGAAGGTCGACTGCCGAGCTTCGAACAGGGTGCGAGCCGGAGCCGGGCCGAGCCGCCACTGGACCGAAGGGTTCACGCCTCGCTGATGTCTGAGCTGGACCCAGCTGGTTCGAGTTGGGCTGACCTGGGCGCACCTGCGCAGGGCTGACCTGGACGGGACTGCAATATATTGAGCTCGGGTGGATTGGGCCGCGCAGACCTGAGCTGGGCTGCGCTGGGCTGCCTCCGCTGCGCAAGCAAAACAGAACAATATATTGGGCTTCGCCTTCGCCCGGCGAGCAGCGCCGAGCCCGCGTCGCGCCTGGCCCGCGCCAGGCCGATCGTGGGCCGCGACGAGGACATGCGCGGCCCTCGCTGCGATCGCATCGCCAGGCGCACCCTTGGCTGCGCTGGGCACTGCCCAGGCTTTGTGCCGAACGTCGCCCGGTGCTGGCACGCGGCCGCGCAGCGGGGCAGGGCGCGCCAGGCGACGACGGGGTGGCGGGGCGCGCGCGGCGCCTGCATCTGGCCTATTTGAATACTCCCAGTACATTGGAATACTATTTGAATACCTATTTGAATACCTATTTGAATACCTATTTGAAAACCTCAGTTATATGGGGGGGAACCGATTTGAAACTTGAAAATAGAAAGAAAGAAAATACATTCTTTTTAACTCTACTATTCGCGCGTAGCAAATGCAAATCCCCATATAACTGCAGTTTTCATATAGGTATTCAAATAGGTATTCAAATAGGTATTCAAATAGCACTGGAGTTTTCAAATGAGGCAAATGCAAGCGCGGCGGGCGCGGGGCCGCCCTGTCGCCGCCCGCTGCTCTGAGCAGGCCACGCGCCAGCATCGCCCAGGCAGAGCCTGCCGCGCCGAGCCCGCGCAAGTCCGCCGCGCGGCCCAGGGGCGGCCGCTCGCGCTCCAGGCGCAGCCCGAGCGCGGCCCTGGCGCCGGCCTGGAAATAGCTGACAGGAGGTCAACGTCACTCCGCACCAACTCATGCCCGTCGGGCGCCCACCGCGGATGAGCCGACAGGCCTCGGCTGAGCACGCCAGCGCTTAGATGGGCAAAAGGGCCCTGCGACAGGATGTTTACTCCGGGAAGGCCATTGCGAGCGCGCGTCAAGATCGGCTGCCAGTCGGGAAAAATACAACTCAAGAAATTACACTCATACGGCTGGTGGGCGGCTGGCCCGAAGTCCCGGCGCCCCACCGCGGCGACTGGGCATGAACTTCGCATGTTCCCCGTGTCCTCGGCGGCGGGCCGCCAGCGGAAGGCCGCGTGTTCGCGGCGTCGGCAGCCGCACGGGGCGCGCAGGGCATCGCTCCTCGAAGTCCTTCCCCTTTACGCGCTGGAGGGCCTTGCAGCGCCGGCCCATGGACTTCACCAGAGGAGTCAAGATGGCCTCGGGCACGCGCTGGAGAGCCCGCCTGAGGCGCGCCGCGAAATGGGCCCTGGCTTTCCTCTTACCAGGCGAGCACGAGGGCCTCCTGCTGCTTGCGGAGGCGGCGGTTGACGCAACCCCAGAAGCCGCAATTAAACGGGCTGATGTCTGGCGAGCGCCTCGGAAAAAAGGCAGCGCCTCGATGGAATTGTCGAACTTGGTCTGCGCTGCGCTCCTGCGCCCCGAAGGAGTCGCTGCCCCCCAGAACCGGGGAGCGCTTCTTGCTGGAGTACGCCCGGCGCAGCGCTGGCGACAAGGACTTCGAGTGCTGGGAACTGGGGCTGACGAGGTGCATGATTGTTAGATGCCGTGCTCTTCGAGTCATAGAAAAGTCTGTGCTTCCATCGGTGGGACGACGAAATGTTGCAAGTTGCTCCTGGCCGCGAACGGCCGCGCCGACATTGCGACCCCACCTCGACACAACGCCCCCCGCCCCCTAAATTTCAATGTTGGCATCGAGCGAGCACCCCAAGTCCGGGAGGACAAAAAAATGCAAGTCAACATTGAAATACGGGGGAAGGGGAGCTCCTCGGATATCGATGGAATATGATCAAAATTGTCATCTTGTTTCTCGGAACGATCATATAACTTGCGATATTTTGTCCGCCCACTGCGTTTGTCATCCCCCTGCAGGGTGAAGGCTGACGCGGAGGGCGGGGGACTCGGAGAACTGGGGGAAGGATGATGGCAAGGATGATCAAGGGTACAGGGTCGACGTTCGGTCGAAGGTCGACTGCCGAGCCTTCGAACAGGGTGCGAGCCGGAGCCGAGCCACCACTGGACCGAAGGGTTCACGCCTCGCTGATGTCTGAGCTGGACCCAGCTGGTTCGAGTTGGGCTGACCTGGGCGCACCTGCGCAGGGCTGACCTGGACGG
>CAUYUJ010000636.1:317866-397866 GCA_963575745.1 Prorocentrum cordatum
GAGGACAAAATACTGCAAGTCAACATTGAAATACGGGGGAAGGGGAGCTCCTCGGATATCGATGGACTACGATCAAAATTGTCATCTTGTTTCTCGGAACGATCATATAACTTGCGATATTTTGTCCGCCCACTGCGTTTGTCATCCCCCTGCAGGGTGAAGGCTGACGCGGAGGGCGGGGGACTCGGAGAACTGGGGGAAGGATGATGGCGAGGATGATCAAGGGTACAGGGTCGACGTTCGGTCGAAGGTCGACTGCCGAGCTTCGAACAGGGTGCGAGCCGGAGCCGAGCCGCCACTGGACCGAAGGGTTCACGCCTCGCTGAGGTCTGAGCTGGACCCAGCTGGTTCGAGTTGGGCTGACCTGGGCGCACCTGCGCAGGGCTGACCTGGACGGGACTGCAATATATTGAGCTCGGGTGGATTGGGCCGCGCAGACCTGAGCTGGGCTGCGCTGGGCTGCCTCCGCTGCGCAAGCAAAACAGAACAATATATTGGGCTCGCTTCTGCCCGCAGCAGCGCCGATCCCGCTCGCGCCTGGCCCGCGCCAGGCCCGCTCGTGGGCCGCGACAGGAACAATGCGCGACCCCTCGCTGCGATCGCATCGCCAGGCGCACCCTTGGCTGCGCTGGGCACTGCCCAGGCTTGGTGCCGAACGTCGCCCGGTGCTGGCACGCGGCCGCGCAGCGGGGCAGGGCGCGCCAGGCGACGACGGGGTGGCGGGGCGCGCGCGGCGCCTGCATCTGGCCTATTTGAATACTCCCAGTACATTGGAATACTATTTGAATACCTATTTGAATACCTATTTGAATACCTATTTGAAAACCTCAGTTATATGGGGGGGAACCGATTTGGAAATTGAGAATAGCAAGAAAGAAAATACATTCTTTTTAACTCTACTATTCGCGCGTAGCAAATGCAAATCCCCATATAGCTGCAGTTTTCATATAGGTATTCAAATAGGTATTCAAATAGGTATTCAAATAGCACTGGAGTTTTCAAATGAGGCAAATGCAAGCGCGGCGGGCGCGGGGCCGCCCTGTCGCCGCCCGCTGCTCTGAGCAGGCCACGCGCCAGCATCGCCCAGGCAGAGCCTACCGCGCCGAGCCCGCGCATGTCCGCCGCGCGGCCCAGGGGCGGCCGCTCGCGCTCCAGGCGCAGCCCGAGCGCGGCCCTGGCGCCGGCCTGGAAATAGCTGACAGGAGGTCAACGTCACTCCGCACCAACTCATGCCCGTCGGGCGCCCACCGCGGATGAGCCGACAGGCCTCGGCTGAGCACGCCAGCGCTTAGATGGGCAAAAGGGCCCTGCGACAGGATGTTTACTCCGGGAAGGCCATTGCGAGCGCGCGTCAAGATCGGCTGCCAGTCGGGAAAAATACAACTCAAGAAATTACACTCATACGGCTGGTGGGCGGCTGGCCCGAAGTCCCGGCGCCCCACCGCGGCGACTGGGCATGAACTTCGCATGTTCCCCGTGTCCTCGGCGGCGGGCCGCCAGCGGAAGGCCGCGTGTTCGCGGCGTCGGCAGCCGCACGGGGCGCGCAGGGCATCGCTCCTCGAAGTCCTTCCCCTTTACGCGCTGGAGGGCCTTGCAGCGCCGGCCCATGGACTTCACCAGAGGAGTCAAGATGGCCTCGGGCACGCGCTGGAGAGCCCGCCTGAGGCGCGCCGCGAAATGGGCCCTGGCTTTCCTCTTACCAGGCGAGCACGAGGGCCTCCTGCTGCTTGCGGAGGCGGCGGTTGACGCAACCCCAGAAGCCGCAATTAAACGGGCTGATGTCTGGCGAGCGCCTCGGAAAAAGGCAGCGCCTCGATGGAATTGTCGAACTTGGTCTGCGCTGCGCTCCTGCGCCCCGAAGGAGTCGCTGCCCCCCAGAACCGGGAAGCGCTTCTTGCTGGAGTACGCCCGGCGCAGCGCTGGCGACAAGGACTTCGAGTGCTGGGAACTGGGGCTGACGAGGTGCATGATTGTTAGATGCCGTGCTCTTCGAGTCATAGAAAAGTCTGTGCTTCCATCGGTGGGACGACGAAATGTTGCAAGTTGCTCCTGGCCGCGAACGGCCGCGCCGACATTGCGACCCCACCTCGACAAAACGCCCCCGCCCCCTAAATTTCAATGTTGGCATCGAGCGAGCACCCCAAGTCCGGGAGGACAAAATAATGCAAGTCAACATTGAAATACGGGGGAAGGGGAGCTCCTCGGATATCGATGGAATATGATCAAAATTGTCATCTTGTTTCTCGGAACGATCATATAACTTGCGATATTTTGTCCGCCCACTGCGTTTGTCATCCCCCTGCAGGGTGAAGGCTGACGCGGAGGGCGGGGGACTCGGAGAACTGGGGGAAGGATGATGGCGAGGATGATCAAGGGTACAGGGTCGACGTTCGGTCGAAGGTCGACTGCCGAGCTTCGAACAGGGTGCGAGCCGGAGCCGGGCCGAGCCGCCACTGGACCGAAGGGTTCACGCCTCGCTGATGTCTGAGCTGGACCCAGCTGGTTCGAGTTGGGCTGACCTGGGCGCACCTGCGCAGGGCTGACCTGGACGGGACTGCAATATATTGAGCTCGGGTGGATTGGGCCGCGCAGACCTGAGCTGGGCTGCGCTGGGCTGCCTCCGCTGAGCAAGCAAAACAGAACAATATATTGGGCTTCGCCTTCGCCCCGCGAGCAGCGCCGAGCCCGCGTCGCGCCTGGCCCGCGCCAGGCCGATCGTGGGCCGCGACGAGGACATGCGCGGCCCTCGCTGCGATCGCATCGCCAGGCGCACCCTTGGCTGCGCTGGGCACTGCCCAGGCTTTGTGCCGAACGTCGCCCGGTGCTGGCACGCGGCCGCGCAGCGGGGCAGGGCGCGCCAGGCGACGACGGGGTGGCGGGGCGCGCGCGGCGCCTGCATCTGGCCTATTTGAATACTCCCAGTACATTGGAATACTATTTGAATACCTATTTGAATACCTATTTGAATACCTATTTGAAAACCTCAGTTATATGGGGGGGAACCGATTTGAAAATTGAAAATAGAAAGAAAGAAAATACATTCTTTTTAACTCTACTATTCGCGCGTAGCAAATGCAAATCCCCATATAACTGCAGTTTTCATATAGGTATTCAAATAGTATTCAAATAGGTATTCAAATAGCACTGGAGTTTTCAAATGAGGCAAATGCAAGCGCGGCGGGCGCGGGGCCGCCCTGTCGCCGCCCGCTGCTCTGAGCAGGCCACGCGCCAGCATCGCCCAGGCAGAGCCTGCCGCGCCGAGCCCGCGCAAGTCCGCCGCGCGGCCCAGGGGCGGCCGCTCGCGCTCCAGGCGCAGCCCGAGCGCGGCCCTGGCGCCGGCCTGGAAATAGCTGACAGGAGGTCAACGTCACTCCGCACCAACTCATGCCCGTCGGGCGCCCACCGCGGATGAGCCGACAGGCCTCGGCTGAGCACGCCAGCGCTTAGATGGGCAAAAGGGCCCTGCGACAGGATGTTTACTCCGGGAAGGCCATTGCGAGCGCGCGTCAAGATCGGCTGCCAGTCGGGAAAAATACAACTCAAGAAATTACACTCATACGGCTGGTGGGCGGCTGGCCCGAAGTCCCGGCGCCCCACCGCGGCGACTGGGCATGAACTTCGCATGTTCCCCGTGTCCTCGGCGGCGGGCCGCCAGCGGAAGGCCGCGTGTTCGCGGCGTCGGCAGCCGCACGGGGCGCGCAGGGCATCGCTCCTCGAAGTCCTTCCCCTTTACGCGCTGGAGGGCCTTGCAGCGCCGGCCCATGGACTTCACCAGAGGAGTCAAGATGGCCTCGGGCACGCGCTGGAGAGCCCGCCTGAGGCGCGCCGCGAAATGGGCCCTGGCTTTCCTCTTACCAGGCGAGCACGAGGGCCTCCTGCTGCTTGCGGAGGCGGCGGTTGACGCAACCCCAGAAGCCGCAATTAAACGGGCTGATGTCTGGCGAGCGCCTCGGAAAAAGGCAGCGCCTCGATGGAATTGTCGAACTTGGTCTGCGCTGCGCTCCTGCGCCCCGAAGGAGTCGCTGCCCCCCAGAACCGGGAAGCGCTTCTTGCTGGAGTACGCCCGGCGCAGCGCTGGCGACAAGGACTTCGAGTGCTGGGAACTGGGGCTGACGAGGTGCATGATTGTTAGATGCCGTGCACTTCGAGTCATAGAAAAGTCTGTGCTTCCATCGGTGGGACGACGAAATGTTGCAAGTTGCTCCTGGCCGCGAACGGCCGCGCCGACATTGCGACCCCACCTCGACAAAACGCCCCCGCCCCCTAAATTTCAATGTTGGCATCGAGCGAGCACCCCAAGTCCGGGAGGACAAAATAATGCAAGTCAACATTGAAATACGGGGGAAGGGGAGCTCCTCGGATATCGATGGACTACGATCAAAATTGTCATCTTGTTTCTCGGAACGATCATATAACTTGCAATATTTTGTCCGCCCACTGTGGCATCACTGCCTTCTCCACCGGTGGCCGACGCCCTCTTGTCACTCGGCTCCTCTCCCCCCGCCATGTTTCACTTCCTGAATCCCAGCGGACGCTGCCCGGGCCGCGCCGCTGGCCCCGAATCGTGGCGCTCTGCCGCCCTCCGTCCGTTGCGCGCACCTCCTGCCTTTGGATCCAGGCGTGCGCTTCGGCAATACCGTCCACCGCCTCTCCGCAGTGGACTCTCGGCCCCAGGCCCTACTGTAGCTGTCTCACCGCCAGGCCTTCCTGGCCTGTCAGTGGGCCACCGCCGCTTGACCACTGGCTTCCCCCTGGACTTTCTAACCGAACGATCGGCCTTCCGCCGTCACCCTGGACCTCTCAAACAAGAAGGACGGCCTTCCGCCGTCACCCTGGATCCGTTGGCTCTGTGGGACACGTCTCGGGTACAAGACGTCCTCGCCCCTCTGTGCTAGACGACTCGGATGGGTATCGCTGGGCCACCTTTGATGTGCACACTCCTAGGGGTCTGCCGTGCATCGTGCCCTTCCCTACCTTCCACTTCGTCGGATCTGGGCTGTCGCATCTCAGGTGTGGTTGTTCTGTCTAGTTATCACTCTCCACACCCTGGATGCGCTTCTTACGTCGCGACTTGCTCGCCGCCTGCTCTTCAGTTGCTACCTGTCCCCAGTCGGCCTGTGGTACCCTGCAGGCTCCATGGATCGGTGCCCTCTGGACGTAATTGCTGGACGGCTTCCTACCGCGATCTTGGATCAGTGGCTTTGTGGGACTTGCCTGGGTATACACAGTCTCGTTCCGCTTGTGCTTTCCGCCTCGTTGGACTGCACTGTGACACTGTGCCGTGCACACGCCGCGTTTCGACGGGAGCGTGCATTCGGTGCCCTTTCACCCGTTGGGTCTGGGCCGATACGTCTTGGTGTGGTTGTCTTTTCGGAACATGGATGCACCGTGATGTCGCTGACGCCGCGGCTCGCTGCCGCCGTTGGGATCTTTGTTGGACTTACCTCCCCGACCTCTGTGTTACCCGATAGGCTGGGGCTGGCGTCTTCGGCAGTTCCCTTGTTCGCTCTTGGACGTTGGGACGTTTTCGCGCCATTTTGGCTGCGTTTGGTGGTCTCGGTGCCTACCTCAGGCCTGTTGGACGCACCTGCATGCCCGTTCAGGGGCTGTCGTGGCACCTGGACTGCATCGTCTTCCCTGGACGCTGTCGTGGGCCGCCTGATCCGCGGCCCTGCGCGCGTTAGGTAATCTAGTCGCGTCCGCGGCCCGTTCGCGACCTTCCGCCGCTGGCGCTTCCGCCTGCGGCTGTAAAACAAAAAAATATCCCCACCAGCTGTCCGCCGTCGGCTGCCGCTTGGCTCGGCTTAATGAGGTTCATTTTGTTCCTCGCATGTGCATGGCGCGGTCGGCTGTCGACAGTGACGGCTGGATTCGCAAATTATATGGCTCTGTGCCCCAGACGACCTGATTGACCCGCCCTCTGGAACCGTCCTTTGGGCCGCAGATCAAAAAAGTATCCCCGCCAGCCCATCCAGAGACGATGCCCATGAGAGCTGACGGGGGAGGCTCCGTGGCCATCTTGAGCCGTCTTGGCGCGGTCTTGCGGCCTCTTGAAGCATCTTGGGAGCCATCTGGAGCTAGCTTGGGCTAGGTCATTTTGGGCTCTCTGAGGCCCCTCGGGGGCCGCTCGGGGGCCTCTTGGGGGCCTCTCGGGTGCTTTGGAGGCCTCTTGGGGCTTCTTGGGGCGCTCTTTGGGTCCTCTTGGGAGCTCCTTGGGGACCCTGGATGGCCTCTTGGGGCCATCTTGGAGGCTGTCGGTCAAAAGAGGGGGGGTACTCGATTTGCGTCCCCCCCCTCGGGGGCCACGATCCTCGTGAGGGGTGGCAGAAAATGGCCCTCCCAATGGCCGAAAGAGGAGCCTCCGACACCTCGCGATCCCTCCCGAAAAACCTCAGGGAGGGGAGGGGGAGGGTTCCCCTCCCTGGAGGGAAGAGGGGTTGCGGAAGAGGAAAGAGACCCTCGTTAGACCACCTGTCGCCCAGAGGGGCTGGTGGGATCCAGCCGACGATCAGAGGAGAGACACGGACCACCAACACCGAGAACCCACCGGTGGAGGGCCGGCCCAGGGCGGTGGCACACCCGGGCGCCATTCGGTTCAGGACGACGCTCGGGCGTGCCACCGCGCAGGGGTCCGTCCGCCACCGGGGGGTGATCGGTGGCGGTGGCCCATGCTTCGCGCGAGGATGGCCACGCGTCGCGGTCTGGGCTGGAGCACGCGACCTGCTCCAGGGGGCGGCGGCAGAGCGCGGAGGCAGCCGCGCGGAGCGAGGGCTCGAGAGCAGGCGGCCCAGCAGCAAGCCTTGAGGCGTCTCCGATGACCCTCGAAGGCGTGCCCCGAGCCCCCCTCGTGAGCGACCTCGTAGCCCCAGCGTGCCTGCATCGCGCAAGCTTGCACAGCTGCGCACGCATACGTTCAGGAAGTGTTGCTTAGCGCGTCGCGCCGCCAATTCTGGCCCACCACGCTTCCGTGCGACACGCTGACCACGCCCCAGTCCCCAAACGTCAACGTCGCGAGCCTTTCCCAGCTTCCCGCTCCGCGGATCGGAATGGCAGGCTAAGCAAGAGGTCCTGACCGTATCTGCAGGCGTGCAAGTGCGACCGTGGCGCGGAGGCGTCTTCCGACTCGGAGCTGGAGGAGGACGACCCTTCGTGCAGGTATGTGATCGGTGACGAGGACTCCGCCTGGGACCGGCAGTGGTAGCCCCAGAGTTGCGGGGTGCAGGCAGAGGGGAAGTTTGCGGGGTGAAATGTGACTTCGTGCTCTAGGGCACAGGACGGTGACACAGGAGGAGGACTCGGCCCGGGTGCCATTGTGCGCTCTCCCAGGCCTCGGCGACGCTTTCAGCGGTCACACACATTGAATTATGAATGGGTTTTTCCCCACATCCTAAGTGGGGTTCTTGTTTTCTCTGCACACCCTCCGCGCATGATCTCTCCTCCTCCTCCTCCCTCTCCTCTGCTCCTCTTTGCTTCCTCCTCCGCATCATCATCACCATCACCATCACTCCCCACTCATCATCATCATCACCATCAGCATCACCATCTCCATCCCACGATCACTCACCATCATCGGCATCGAACGATCATCATCATCATCATCATCATCATCATCATCATCATCATCATCATCATCATCATCATCATCATCATCATCATCATCATCATCATCATCATCATCATCATCATCATCATCATCATCATCATCATCATCATCATCACTCGCTGACTTAAGGCCTGAATATGGAGGAAGTATCAGGCGGGAGCCTCGTCTGTGAGTGAATTGTGAGGAAGTCTCAGGCGGGAGCCCCCTCCCTATGGGGCCCGCACTTCATGTTCGAATCCGAGCGGGTCATCCGCAACGTGCAACTGTCGTCACTTTTGGGCTCTTGAGACCTGAATATGGAGGAAGTCTCGAGCGGGAGCCTCGTCTGTGAGTGAATTGCGAGGAAGTCTCAGGCGGGAGCCCCCTCCCTATGGGGCCCGCACTTCATGTTTGAATCCGAGCGGGTCATCCGCAACGTGTAACTGTCGTCACTTTTGGGCTCTTGAGGCTGGAATATGGAGGAAGTATCAGGCGGGAACCTCGTCTGTGAGTGGATTGTGAGGACGTCTCAGGCGGGAGTGAGTGAATGGGGCCCCTCACTTCTCAGGCGGGAGCCCCCTCCCTATGGGGCCCGCACTTCATGTTCGAATCCGAGCGGGTCATCCGCAACGTGCAACTGTCGTCACTTTTGGGCTCTTGAGACCTGAATATGGAGGAAGTCTCGAGCGGGAGCCTCGTCTGTGAGTGAATTGTGAGGAAGTCTCAGGCGGGAGCCCCCTCCCTATGGGGCCCGCACTTCATGTTTGAATCCGAGCGGGTCATCCGCAACGTGTAACTGTCGTCACTTTTGGGCTCTTGAGGCCTGAATATGGAGGAAGTATCAGGCGGGAGCCTCGTCTGTGAGTGAATTGTGAGGAAGTCTCAGGCGGGAGCCCCCTCCCTATGGGGCCCGCACTTCATGTTTGAATCCGAGCGGGTCATCCGCAACGTGCAACTGTCGTCACTTTTGGGCTCTTGAGATTGAATATGGAGGAAGTCTCGAGCGGGAGCCTCCTCTGTGAGTGAATTGTGAGGAAGTCTCAGGCGGAAGCTTCCTCCCCATGGGGCCCGCACTTCATGTTCGAATCCGAGCGGGTCATCCGCTCATCACTTTTGGGCTCTTGAGACCGGAATATGGAGGAAGTCTCGAGCGGGAGCCTCGTCTGTGAGTGAATTGTGAGGACGTCTCAGGCGGGAGCCCCCTCCCTATGGGGCCCGCACTTCATGTTCGAATCCGAGCGGGTCATCCGCAACGTGTAATTGTCGTCACTTTTGGGCTCTTGAGGCCTGAATATGGAGGAAGTATCAGGCCGGAGCTTCGTGTGAATTGTGAGGAAGTCTCAGGCGGGAGCCCCCTCCCTATGGGGCCCGCACTTCATGTTTGAATCCGTGCGGGTCATCCGCAACGTGCAACTGTCGTCACTTTTGGGCTCTTGAGACTTGAATATGGAGGAAGTCTCGAACGGGAGCCTCGTCTGTGAGTGGATTGTGAGGAAGTCTCAGGCGGGAGCCCCCTCCCTATGGGGCCCGCACTTCATGTTCGAATCCGAGCGGGTCATCCGCAACGTGCAATTGTCGTCACTTCTGGGCTCTTGAGACTTGAATATGGAGGAAGTCTCGAGCGGGAGCCTACGGCCCAGCCCGAAGGTTTGTCCCGACGGCTTCGCGATCTAGCCGTCGGCAGACGCGCGCGCGCGCTGGCCGAGGCGGCGACGGCGCTGAGGAAAATGGATTTGCTTGCCCCGACGAGGGGGAAGGGGAGGTGCACATGGAGAAAAGACAGGGGGATGAGGAGGGAAGGGGCATGGGGGAGGCCGACGACGAGGAGGAGGTGGCACGAGAGGAGGAGGAGGAGGAGGAGGAGGAGGAGGAGGAGGAGGAGGAGGAGGAGAAAGAGGAGGAGGAAGAGAAATAGAAGGGGGAAGAGAGGGCAGTGCAGGGGGCGAGAGGAGAGGGTGTCCGCCAGGGGGAGGAGGAAAGGGCAAAGGGTGAGCTAAACAGATTCTCGTGTGGGGTCCTACCGTCGGAGTAATCGGAGATTATACGATGTTGGACTGTTGGGGCAAATGGAAGAAGTTCTCCAGTGCGACCCTACCTAGGAGTTGGAACCCCTAGGAAAGCAGCATTAGTAGTAACAGTAAAGCTAAGCTAAAGCTAAGAAAAAGAGATGTTAAAGCTAAGCCAAAGCTAAACTAAAGCTAAACTAAGGCTAAGCTAAGGCTAAACTAAAGCTAAGCTAAAGCTAAGCTAAAGCTAAGCTACAAGCTAAGCTAATACTAAGCTAACGCTAAGCTAGAGCTAAGCTAACGCTAAGCTAAAGCTAAGCTGGAGCTAAGCTGAAGCTAAGCTAAAGCTAAGCTGAAGCTAAGATGAAACCGAGCTAAAGCTAAGCTGAAGCTAAGCTAGAGCTAGGCTAAAGCTAAGCTGAAGCTAAGCTAGAGCCAAGCAGAGCTAAGCTAGAGCGAAGCTGAAGCTAAGCTGAAGCTAAGCTAAAGCTAAGTTAAAGCTAAGCTAGAGCTAAGCTAAAGCTAAGCTAGAGCTAAGCTGAAGCTAAGCTAACGCTAAGTTAGAGCTAAGCTAAAGCTAAGCTAAAAGTAGCTGAAGCTAAGCTAGAGCTAAGCTAAAGCTAAGCTAGAGCTAAGCTGAAGCTAAGCTGAAGCTAAGCTAGAGCTAAGCAAAGCTAAGCTAGAGCTAAGCTGAAGCTAAGCTGAAGCTAAGCTAAATCTAAGTTAAAGCTAAGCTGAAGCTAAGCTAAAGCTAAGCTAAAGCTAAGCCAAAGCTAAGCTAAAACTAAGCTAAAGCTAAGCTCAAGCTAAGCTAAAGCTACGCTGAAGCTAAGCTAAGCTGGATGAACCCAGGGGGCGCAACTGGGGGAACCGCGGGGCGGGGACTGGGGGAACCGCCCGGGGCGCTTTCCACTGCCCGGCCCCTTTAAGCTAGAGAGTAAGAGCCCTTCTAGGCAGAGCCTAGGTAGGGAAAAACGGGGATTGGAGGACCCGCGGTGATAAAAAAGACAGGTGGATGAGGAATCCTAGGAGAACCAACAGGTCCGAGGCCCTGATCGTGATTATGGAGGGAGGGAGGGAAGGGAGAAGGAGGAGGCAGGAGGAGAAAGCAGGTAGAGCAGGATTATATCATCAATTTGAGACCACAACGGTGGTGGAGGAGTGATGGAAAGGAAAAGGCGGAGGAGGAGCTGGAGGACCATTGTAAAACCAGAACGCGTTAACGATTTAACAATATAACCCTCCCTCCAATTTCCCCGTTCATAGGTCCCGGATATATAGTTTGCGATATATAGAATGTCGTTGCGGCAAGTGGCCCATTAGAAGACAACCATATGAGAATCCTCTATATTGCCGGACCACCGTTCTTGGAACCTTAACGCCGCGGATCAATGCGACTGTTGCGTCCTGACAATTTAGATCGTGCCGGAACATTCCTGAAACGTAAACACTGCGAATCAACGTAATTGTCGCGTCCTGACAGTCCTGAACCGTGCCAAAACATGTATCGCTGGATTTCAACCATCCGAATCCTTGGATCTGCTGCGATTGTTTAAGACGAGTGCGCGCGGCGCTAGTACGAGAGCCACATTTTGAATGCCACTTCCCCTTCATCTTTGAAACGGTGGCAAACTGTAATACTAATGTATTCGTTTTTTTGTTACTTCAATATATATGCATATATATATAAAAATACGTGTATATATACATATACCGCATAGACCACCCTTCGGGTGATAAGGAGGTGAGGGGGGGGAGGGACCAACGTCGCACTCGATTGATTTCACTATCGAACTCACTACCGATCTCACAATCGATCTCAATCGATAGATCTCACAATCGATCTGACGATCGATCTCACAATCAATCCAACAATCGATCCCACAATCGATCTCACATTCGGTCTCGCTATTGATCTCACAATCGATATCACAATCGATCTCGCATTCGATCTGACTATCGATCTCACTATCAAACTCACGATCGATCTCATTATCGATCTCACATTCGGTCTCACTATCGATATCACAATCGAAATCACAATTGATCTCGCATTCGGCCTCATTATCGATCTATCTATCGAACTCAGTTTCGATCTCATTATCGGTCTCACTATCGATCTCACTATCGATATCACAACCGAACTCACAATCGATCTCACATCCGGTCTCATCATGCATCTCACTATCGATCCCACAATCGATCTCATTACCGATAGTGATCTCACTACTAACTCAATCGATCGATCTCACAATCGATTTGACTATCGATCTCACAATAGATTTCACAATCGATCTCACATTCGGTCTCACTATCGATCTCACTATCGATATCACAATCGATCTCACAATCGATATCCCAGCCGGTTCACAATCGATCTCACTATCGATCTCATTATCGATCTCACATTCGGTATCACAATCGATCTCACAAGGGATCTGACATTCGATCTCACAATCGATACCACTACCGATCTCACTATCGATCATCAAAACAAAACATCAACATCGTCATCATCATCACCATCATCATCAATATCATCACCATAATCGGGACACCGACGGGGCACCGGCGGAACACCGCGGGGCCCCGGCCGCCCAGAAGGGAGACATTTGGTCCGGCCGCGCCTCAGCCACACGGGACACCAGCGGGACACCGGCGGGACACCGCGGGCCCCCGGCCGCCCGGAAGGGAGACATTTGGTCCGGCCGCGCCTCAGCCACAGGAGACTTTCTCTCGCCCGCCCACGCAGCTTCGCCTCGCCCGCACGCACGGCACGCACGAACACGAGACCGAAATCGATTTCCCGGTAGGGGGGCTCTCCGTTCCACTTCGATCTCACCCCCATCACCTCCGATATCTGTGTGTGTGCGCGCGACGCTATGTTGAGAGCCACATGTTGAAAACGGCCCGCCCTCCACCCTTAAGAAGCTCTTGCACCGTTTCGAGGCGGGATGTGCGCGGCGCTGAGGCGAGAGCCACAGGTTGAAAACCTTTTGTCCTCCGTCCGCGGAGTTCTTGCAAATTTTCACGGTGAATTTGCGTTTCGCTGGGGCGAACGCCACATGGTCGTAACCACTTGTCCTCCATCCTGGAAAGTGCTACCAAAAATGTTTAAGGCGAACGTGCTCCCGAAGCGTTGGCCGCTTCAGCGATCGGCGGCCATGGGCCGCCGTCAGCCGCTGGCCGCCGTCGGCCGCGTCTGCGAACGGGCCGCCGCTGTCGGCCGCGTCTGCGGGCGGGCCGCCGTCGGCCACTCCCCAAACGTCGGCTTCCGCGGGGAAATTCCAGTTGAAAGGCTCCAGGCACGCGATCATCAGGCCCACGGGATGGTTACCATTGCGCCTGGCGCTATGAGTACAGCCACAGTTTGAGAAGGACCCGCCCTCCGTCCGTGAAGCTGCTGCACAGTCCGTGCTTCGGGGTCATACCTTGGTGGAGACGCCCCATGCGAAGTGCCCGTCCCGCCCTGCCAACACGTCCGGGGGGCGAGGAGGAGGAGGAGGAGGAGCAGCAGCAGGGATGGAGAAGCAGGAGGAGGGAGGGAGGTAGGGAGGAGGGAGGAAAAGGAGCAGAAAGGAGAAGGGAGAAGAAGGAAAGAGGAGGCGGAGGAGGAGGAGGAGGAGGAGGAGGAGGAGGAGGAGGGTGGTGTGGAATGAAGTGTCGCGGCTAGGCGAGAAGGATGTGCTTGAGTGAGCTTCAGATGGATGTCGTGACGGACCCCGTTCGGCGCAAGTGACCTAGCGGCTTGCTTGTGGACTACCGCTGTGTAACAATCATCATCGATCCGTTTTCGTGCACGTTCTCCTCGGGCATGTGCATGGTAGCGGAGCGAGGTCGATGGCGGCAGTTGCAGCATCTCCCGCACATCCCGAAGAGCCGTTCTTGGAGTTTAGACACCACAGGATCGTCACCAGTGGTTCAACTTGAACCCATCAAGGTTCAGCGCGTTAGGTGGGGTGACTTACTATGGTGGTGCTTACAGTAATGTAAATACAGATTGAGAGCCAACTATGAGAGGTTGCGAAAGTCCATAGAAAGACAAAGAGCAGGGGGGAGTCAGGGCTGTCACACATGAGGACAGCTATGGACTGTTTCTCATAACCCACCACATAAACTCTCTACTAGTCATCGTCAACCACAGCAGGTACGGTGACGAGGGAGGGGGGAGGAGGCAGAGGAGGAGGAAGGAAGGAAGGAGAGGAGACGCGGGGCACCGTCTCTTCAAAACGAGGACCCAACACCACAGGATGGTTGGGAAAAAACACCAGCCCCCGTAGCCACTAGTTCGAGCCTTTGGTTCAAGGCCGTTGGAGTTGAGGCTTTGCTTCGCTCTGTTGGGCGTGCCCAGCAGCTCTGCTATCGCAGGGCCGGTCCGTCGGACCGACATCGAGCGCTCGCTCAGCAGCCTCCAGGGCAGGATGGGAAGCTGCGTCGAGGCCTTCATTCCGCACGGCGATCATGTGGACGATGTGGTCAATGAGGACGCCGGCGAGAATGGCTCCTTGACCACATCTAAAGACAGAGAGACGCTAGCTCATATAGGATAGCGCTCAGACGTGGATGGACTGCGAGCCGTCGCTGTGCTGAGCGTCATCGCCTACCACATGAACACAAGATGGCTGCCAGGAGGCTACGCCGGAGTCGATATTTTTGTTGTCATTTCTGGATATGTTGTGACTGCGTCTCTGCTCAATCACTCGTGCGGCAGCTGCTCGGAGTTCTTCTGCGGTTTCTACGCCCGCAGGGTCAAAAGGCTGACCCCAGCGTTGCTAATTTCCACGGCGTCCTGTGGACTCTACATCGCCATCATGGTACCGCCCATGACTCCTCACCTGGAGGACAACTTCGCAGCCGCCGCCAGTGCGCTCTGCGGCGCTTCCAACGTGTTCTTCGCGCGGCTCTCCCAGGCGACTGGCGACGGCTACTGGGACGAGATGACGGGGCAGAGCAGGAACGCCGCCAATCCATTCGTGCACACCTGGTCTCTTGGCGTAGAAGAGCACTTCTACCTCGTGTTTCCCCTTCTCGTCTTGCTCGCGCACGGCTGCCGAGTTGTTGCCTCGGCTGGCTGCCGTCCGCCATGGCCGGCATCCCTCATCATCTTTGGGGCGTCCGTTGTGCTCTCCGGTTGTGCATCGCGGGTGATGACCGTGCACGTCCCAGACATGGCCTTCTATCTGCTGCCCGCGCGCTTCTGGGAACTGGCGGTCGGCGCCATCCTCGCCGACGCCCACGCTGCTGGGAGGCTGGACATGACAGCGGACGGGAGAAGCGCAGCAGTGGTGGGGGCTCAGGACCTGGTGGCCACACTGCTAATAGCCTCGAGCCTCGTGCTTGACACGGTCGGCGTGGGCTTCCCCTTTCCCGGCGCGCTGCTTCCCGTGGCGGGCGCCGCTTGCGTCATCATGGCAGGGCGGTGCGAGTCGAGCGCCCTGAGACGCGTCTAAGGGCAGGAGCTGCCAGTGTACATCGGCAAGCTGTCCTATCCTCTCTACCTGTGGCACTGGCCTGTTCTTAAGTTCGCTGAGGGGACTGTGTTGGACGATATGCCCGTCGCCTGGAGGTACCTCCTGCTGCTCTCAGTCATGCTCGCGCTGGCCTCTGCGACGTACCACGCGGTGGAGGGGCCTTTCCGGTCTTGGCGGCCCAAGGCCCACTGGCACGCGTTCGCCATGCTGCTGCCCGCCGCTGTCGTCTTGGCGGGCTGCATGCTCGCACTTCGCGGCCCGCTGTTCGGCAAGCTGAGCGTGTCGGCAGGAAACTCAGAGGTCCCTTCCGCAACCATGGCCTCGACCTCGAGCAGCCCAGGGGAACACGTCCACCTCGAGCAGCTCGCCCCCGCGAGCCATGACCTGGCTTTAACAGCTTGCGCGTGCGGCAGGGTTCCTGAATTCACGCATGCGCCAGCGACTGCAAACGATGGCAGGGATGGTCAGCCGTCTTGCTTGGACATGAGCGGTGGCTCTGAGCTGAACAAGAGCTGCTGGGCCGTCTATCATCGTTGCAGCGGCGATGAATGGTGCGACAATGCGTGCGAGTCTCCAGGGAAAAACTGCACGCAGGAGAAGCGCATGGACGAAGCCTTGATCGAGCTCTTCGACAGAAAGAAGCGGCAGTGCTTATCGCCAGCGACAGGAGCACAGAGGAAGCCCACGATCTTCTTATTGGGTGACTCGCACGCGCTCTTCTTCAAGCATGCTCTGACGCAAGCAGTGAGCGGCAGATTGGAGAGGCCTGACGGCCGGCGCCGCCGACCCTGATCGAAAGGGCTAGGAGTGGGGGGAGGAAACGGAGGATGAGGAGGAGGAGGAGGAGGAGGAGGAGGGAAAGGAGGAGGAGCAGGAGGAGGACGAGGAGGAGGAGGAGGAGGAGGAGGAGAAGGAGGAGGAGGAGGAGGAGGAGGAAGAAGAAGAGGAGGAGGAGGAGGAGGAGGAGGAGGAGGAAGTGCATCCTTCGTGTGCCCGCTCGAAGAAAGTGCGCCCCGGGAGTGTGATATTCTGATTTGGGACGTGCTCCCTGAAGAGGAAGAAGTGCATCTCGGGCGTGCCCGCTCGAGGAAAATGCGCCCTAGGGGTGGCATTTTGACTCGGGGCCCGCTCCCGGGACGCCTCTGCGGGAGGAGGAGGAGGAGGAGGAGGAGGAGGAGAAGAAGGAGAGGAGCAGGAGGAGGAGGAGGAGGAGGAAAAGGAGGAGGAGGAGGACCAGGAGGAGGAGGAACTGCATCCCGCGCGTGCCCGCTCGAGGAAAGTGCGCCCCGGCGGGCGTCGTATCTGCCCCAGCGCTCCCCTCCCCCCTCCCCCCCCTCCCCCTCTGCGGGGAAGGGATCAAAGGGAAGGGGCTCCCCTTCGACTCCACTACGACGTCGTTTAATTTCGCTTTGGATAGCGCACTTGAGGAGGAGAGCCCTGGGAAGGGGAGAACGGAGACGACGGAGACGACGAGTCGAACGGAGAAGCCCCTCACACACGCCGACAGGGTCGGCGGATTTGATGTGCGTTCGTGGGCGAGCGTCCACTTCATCGATGGCTTTTGGGACTCCAATCTTGATCCCCAGAGAGGATATCCAAGTAAAAGGTATCATACCGAGCTTCGGGAGCTGATTGCAGACGATCTAGTGCCTGGCGACATCGTGGCCATCGGCCTATTCATAGATGGGGTGTTCGGCTCACAAATTGACATTGCCACGTCCTTCCTGAACGATTGGGTAACAGTTGCCGACAATAAAGGCGCCAGAGTCCTCATGCTTGGGGATCATCACTCGTGCATTCAATATTGGCCAGACGTCCCCACGAAGTGCAGTAGTCTTGGGTTGCCGGCAGATCTGCGCAGTCATTGTTTTCCTAAAAAGCAGGACGTGATGAACTCGGCGATCACCTTGAGGCTTCGGGAGTTGCAAAGGACTTCCAGCCTGTTGCTCTTTGAGTACAGGAACCTCTTCTGTCACGGGGACATTTGCATGCCCTTCATTCCTGGCAGCAACGTCATGGCGTACCAGGATTCCCATCACTTGACGGCAGCTGGCTCCCTGTACGTGGCGCCCTTCCTCTGCGAGTTCTTGAAGAAGCATGGGTTCCTTCAGAACGACAGCGGTATACAGTAGATACGTACCAGACAGGGCGGAAGCAGCTCTTTAAAAATGCCGTCATATGTCTCGCTTGCGTCGTTCCCCACTTTCCTCTTCCTCGCCCGCCTCCCTCCCTCTCTTTTCACAAACTGCGCAGTTGCCCTTCGCACGTCGTTGGAAACAAAGGCTACCACGACTGTGCCCCGCGGCACTGTGCAGCTTTCCGTTTTTCTTTGCGTGCCGGCACGCATGTCATCAGTCAGAGTGAGGGGGCCGAACGATCATTCATTGTCCCTGAGTGCGTGGCTGAAATGGGATTCCGCGGTGCGGATTCGTGTTGTTGTTGTTTGTTGTTGTTTGTTGTTGTTGTTTGTTCTCGTCGTCCCACCCGCAACCCGCCCCGCGATCCACCCGCGACCCACCCCGCGACCCACCCCGCGACCCACCCGCGACCCACCCGCGACCCACCCGCGACTCACCCCGCGACCCACCCCGCGACCCACCCCGCGACCCACCCCGCGACCCACCCCGCGGCCCACCCCGCGATCCACCCCACGACCCACCCGCGACCCACCCGCGACCCACCCGCGACCCACCCCGCGACCCACGAGGGAAAAGCCAAAAAACTACAGTCAGAAATGGCATTCGTGGATGACCCAATGAAAGCTCAACAAGACACGATGGACCAGGTTACCAAGAAAGCGGAATCAATTGCGGAGAGCAAAACAAGACAGGTGGAGGAGGACAGAAGTTTGTTAGCGAATACAAGGCTACGCAGCAACTCAAGATCACGCGGGGGACATGGCAAATTTCCGTGGGTGGAACGAACATTTGGTGAACGCATTGGCGTAGGTCAGCCCTTCTGATGGCCAGGCGTTGAATTAGCTTGGCGAAGGACCCAACCGTATGCAGTTATGAGCACCGCTGTTGTATGCACCGCATTCGGACGAGTTCCATGTAGGGCCACGAAACGTGTGAGGAGTGTGCAAAAATGGGCGTGGTGGGCGCATGCGAACGCAGCCCTTGGGGCCGTCGGTGGGGCCTCCTATGGGGCCATGAAATGCGTGATGCCAAAATTTGCGCGGTGGGCGCATGCGAACGCAGCCATTGGGTCCGTCGGTGGAGCTCCCTGTGGGGCCACGACACGTGTGAGGGGTTACCAAAATGGGCGTTGTGGGCGCATGCGAACGCTGGCATGTGGGTCCCCGGTGGAATTCCCCATGGGGCCATGAAACGTGCGATGGGATGTGCCCAACTGGTTGCGGTGGGCGCATGCGAACGCAGCAATTGGGGCCGTCGATGGAGTTCCTTTTCGGGGCTACGAAACGTCTGAGGGGTGTGCCAAGATGCGCGCGGTGGTCGGTGGAGCTCCGTACGGGGCCACGAAACGCGCGAGGGGCCTGGCAAAATGGGTGCGGTGGGCGCATGCGAACTCTGCCACTGGGACCGTCGGTGGAGCTTACATTTTGGGGCCACGAAACGCGCGAGGGGTGTGCCAAAATTGGTGCGGCAAGCGCATGCGAACGCAGCCACTGGGGCCTCCGGTGGAGTTCCTCATGGGGCCACGAAACGTGTGAGCAGCGTACCAAAATGGGCGCGTTGGGTGCATGCGGACGCTGCAATTGGGACCGTCGGTAGAGTTCCCTATAGGGCCACGAAACGTGTGAGCGGTGTGCCAAAATGGGCGCGGTGGGCGCATGCGAACGTTGGCAGATTGGGCCTTCGGTGGAGCTCCTTCTAGGGCCACGAAGCGTCTTAGGGGTGTGCCGAAACAATACATGCGTATGGCAGAGGCCAGGGGCAAGGATGGAGGGAGGGGAGGGGGAGGAGGAGGAGAGGAGAGGAGAGGGACGTGGCGAGGACCCAACACAACAGGACGGTTGGGAAAAGCATGGCAGACAAGCTCGAAGCGATAGGTGGAGCGTTACATGACGAAGACGACGACATAGTCAGAATCTTGAATGGAAGGTCAACCGCAATGGAATACACCGAATCCAATCAGTCCAAGCAGCAAGACCATGATAGTAAGTGGTGCTCTGAAGGAGCCGAAGACTCTGTACATGAGCTAGATGAGGGCACGCGGTGCGCCTTGAACGACAAGGTTGAAGTGGATTCCTGAGGACAGTTGAGGGGACTCCGAGAAGGAGACGGGCTGCAGGCGTATCAAAACATATATCTATATATATACACACATAGCATTCCGCAGTTGCCGGAGTCACCCCATCGGCCAAAATGAGCCTAGCCATGATCCCAGGCGAGCCAGAGAAAATTAGTTAGGTGGCAACGCTGTTGTGAACAGAGGGCGGCACTGATGAAGACGCTGGAAAGCACGGCCCAGCACGCTCGTTAAATCTACCCTTCAGGGCTACAAAATGCAGAACCGTCATGGCGAATGCCGGCGGCTGGTTCGAAGGGTGGCATCAGGAGTGCTTCGAGACACCTCATTCATTCGCGCTGGAAAACTACCAAAACTTGCACGTTGAATTCGAGGATTGGGCGCGCAAGGAAGGGCTGGACGCTGACAACAGGAATCACGGCGCCATGGATACTGGGGGAGTAAGCGGGGCCAACGTTGAGCAATTTAACACGTGGGACATGCATGAAGGTTGGAATATGGAAGGGCATATGGATGAAGAAGGTCATCGGTGGGCCAACGAAACCAACTGGGGACAAGACGAGGAGACTGAATGAGGAGAAGGTGTGAATAAAGGCAAGGGGAAAGGAGGGAAGGAACCTAAATGTGGGAAGCGCGGTTACTTCGGACACAGAGCCGCGAATTACCGGAAAAGAAGAGGTATGGACAATAAAGGTAAGGGCGCATGCAGAGAAGGAAAGATGGCATGCGGACAGTACGTTAAGGAATGATACCAGAGAAAAACCCAATCAGGGCTATAGGGCTAGGGGGCTATAGGGCTATATAGCTATAGGGCTATAGAGCTATAGGGCTATAGAGTTGTAGGGCTATTGGGCTATAGGGCTCAGGGCTATAGGGCTATAGGGCACCCCCGGGCACCCCGGGGCACCCCCGGGCACCCCGGGGCACCCCCGGGCACCCGGGCACCCCCGGGCCCCCCCCGGGCACCCGGGCCCCGGGCACCCGCGGGCACCCGGGCGTGCAGCGAAAATCGGCGACAAACCTAACCATATGAATCCGCTAGGACCCCTACAGAGGCAAGCTCTGATTGGGAAAAAAGAGTCAAGGAAAAGGGAATACTTACGGCAAGTACCGCGGGAAAGGGCCAGGAGGATGGAGAAGCGGAGAGTCGTCCCCGTGCGCGATCGAGAATGCGACGTGCGCGGCAAGAAGTGGCGCATCGTGGCTCAGCGCACCGAAAAGGAAACGAACGGGGTGGAGCAGCCCAGGGAATCATGGCCAGAATTCGAAAATGACGAAGTGTCCGCCGGGGCGCAAGTTATCTCCCTGGGGAGGCCGCCAGGATGTCATGGGGCGGATGCACCCTGCGATTCCCAGGAGTTAGACGGATGGAGCAGGAGTTTTCGGTGTAGGCGAGGGCCTCCCCCCCGTTCGAAATGATTCCGTCTTTAGATCTCGTCGCCTCATCTCTTCCATCCTCCTCCACCTCCTCCTCCGCCTCCTCCTTTTCCTCTTCTCCCCTGCCTCTTACTTGGCTCCCTCCTGCATGCCAGCCTGCCTTCTACTTCGCCGTCCTCCCTGTGACCTCGCCATGATTGGGGGGCTGCGAACTGCGGCACAGTCGCCACTTTCGACGGCTTCTGGGCTGTTCAGCACAGCGACGTCCTATGCGGATTCAGATTAGACTTCGCCATTCCTGGCGGGGTGCGAACCGCGGAGTTGTCGCCTTTCGACTGCTGCGAGGGTGGGGTGGGGCAGAACAGTGACGTCCTACGCGGACTCAAATTGGGCTTGGCCATCCCTGGGGGGCTGCGAACTGCGAAGCTGTTGCCACTTTCGAGGGCTGCTAGGGGGGCCAGCACAGTGACGGCATACGCGGATGCATTTTAGACCTCGCCATCCTCAGGGGGCTGCGAACTGCGAAGTTGTCGCCACGTTCAGGGGCTGCTGGGGGGGGGTCAGCACAGTGACGTCCTACGCAGATGTGGCGCGAGCTATGTGGTGCACCCAGCGCACGGGGCGCACACGAGGTACCCACGGGTGGCCACCAGCTGGGTACCAGGCGACATTGGGGCACGTCCACCCAGAGCGCGCGGTGTGCACGAAGTGACCGCGGCCGGCCACAAGCTTGGCACCAGGCGAATCCCACGCAGACCCACCCGATCATTCCGGTAAGAGGGTGAAGAACCCTTGTCGCGAGCATGGCTTTGGGGGGAAAGCGAGTCCAGACGTCGGAGTTCTTGGAAGGGTGAGAGTGCTCCTCCCCCCCTCCCTCGCCCCCCAGCTCCTCTCGAGGACGCGCGTGGGTCCGCGGCGGGCCCCGTTTCGATGCAGCCTCGGCGCGCTCCGTCGCCAAGTCTGGCGGCAGTGGCGCCGTGCTTCGGGGGGTCTGCTCCCCGATCCGTGGACGTGGCGCCCACGCGCCATGTCAGCGTGCGCCCGGCCCTCGCCCCCTCCGCCCCCGCGCGAGGGCGGCAACAGCTGCCCCGACGGCTCCGTGCCCCTGACGGAGCCGCAGTGCCGCGAGCTCCCCTACCACTTCGGGGGCGTGCTGAGCGTGCCGCTCACGGTGTCGCCAGGGGGCGGCCCGTTTCCCCGAGCGGCGGCGTCGTTGTCTTCGGCGTCGTCGCCGTCGGTTGCGTCGGTGTCGTCGAGGGGGGGTCGTCGTCGTCGTGTCGCCGTCGCCGCCGAAGCTCTGCCAGAGCGGCGGGGCGCTGCTGCGTACGTCGCTGGGCCTCGAGATTAGTTTGGGCCGTCTGCGCCTCGCCGGTCTCGTCTCATCGCCGCCCTCCGTTCCGCGCCCGATTGGGTCGGAGGCAGGGAGGAGGAAGAAAGCAGCAGCAGCAGCAGCAGCAGCAGCAGCAGGAGAAGGGTGAGGAGGGAGGCAGGGGAGGGTGGGAAGGAGGGAACAGGGAGCAGGATGAGGGGGGTGAGTGAGGGAGGAGGGGAGGATGGAGGGAGGACGCGGAAGAAAGAGGGATGAGGAGGAGGAGGAGGAGGAGGAGGAAAAGGAAGGAAATAAGGAGGACACAGTTGGATACATTTGGAGGGCCCCGAAATCCACTCACCCACGGCGAAGTGCAAAACACCCGCACTAGGCACCGCGGTCCCTGGTGCTGCATGGCCCCGCAGGGCCGCATGAGCGCGCAGCCCTCCAGGCGACGGGGTTGCAGCTCTCAGCCCCCCCCAACGGCACACTGCCGCAACCCACCTGCGCAGGCCTTGGAGCAAGACGCATGCCATCAACACTGCCGTGCGTGTGGGGCGGTCTCGGCCACCTGGAAGACAGCAAAAGACATGGGACAATAGTTGTTTGTTGCGTCGGGAGGGCCTCTTGGGGGGGGTGTGCCTTGGCTCGTCTTCGGGCGTCTGGTGGGCGTCTCGGGCGGCT
Source organism: Prorocentrum cordatum (assembly GCA_963575745.1). Taxonomy (NCBI): domain Eukaryota; class Dinophyceae; order Prorocentrales; family Prorocentraceae; genus Prorocentrum; species Prorocentrum cordatum. The sequence continues at coordinate 340,508 of CAUYUJ010000636.1, forward strand.
TGGGGCTCTCGCAGGGCCGTTTGGCCACCCTCCTGATTGCGTTGGGCCCGCCGGCTTGGCCTGACAGTGACGCCGAGGAGGTCCGGAAGTGCCGGGGGATCCTTCGCGAGGGCGTCCATGGTGCCCTCGGAGCCGGGGATCCGTAGGGTCCGGCTGGGGGGTGGCGGCCCCAGGTTCGCAAACATATGTTCAGAGGAATCCAGTGCGTCTTTGGTTCCTTCTCGGTGATGCCCTCCTCTTCGGTGGGCGCCACCTATCCACCTGCACACCTGTCCTGGTCTTGCCCAGCCTGGAATAAGAAAATACCCAGGACCAGCGCGCGCGCATGCCGCGCATAGCCAGGAGGGTGGGTGGCTGGCGTCGTCAAGCCTTCAACTCCCCCTCCGTCAGATTGGGGCTGATGCTAGGGTGAAAAGAAGGGAGGGAAGGGAAGGAGGAGGAGGAGGAGGAGGCGGGGGAGGAGGGGGTGGGCGATACCGCCATGAAGCAAACGGGTACTGAGGAAGCGGGTCCTGGAGGTTTTTCTGTGTGTTTCGGGGTCGGGGGCCCACCACGGGCCCCTGGACCGTCCAAACGACTCGGGATGAACAGCTGCTCCTGGGGCAAAGCCCCCTGGGGTCCAGGACTAATTCCACTCAGCGCCCGCTTCCCTCATGTTTATGCCAGGCTAGGAAGGAGTGCCAAGGCAAGAGATAACAGAATGAGGGATTTAGGATGGTGGGTTGATAGCAGCAGCGTGCAGGTGAAAGCACATCAAGAGATCACATGAGATCAGAGGAAGAGTAAGGATGTGGATGGGCCTGTTTTGCCTGTCGCCTCCAGGTGGATAGTCCTGACGAACCAAGAGGCGCCTCCGAACGCAGGGTTGAAGTGAATGCCGAGAAGGGGCGGACGTGGGAGCGGGAGTTGGGTGGAGGGGGAATGCAACCATATAGTTTCAGTATTGTTTGTTGATGTGACCCCGTGAGCGCGCGCTCCGCGTTTGCCTTGCTACGCGGCCACCCTCCTCCTCTTTCTCCTCCTCTTTCTCCTCCTCTTTCTCCTCCTCCTCCTCCTCCTCCTCCTCCTCCTCCTCCTCCTCCTCCTGCTCCTGCTCCTGCTCCTCCTCCTCCTCCTCCTCCTCCTCCTCCTCCTCCTGCTCCTCCTCCTCCTGGCTCGGCCGGCAGGCGAGGCGAGGTTCAGAAATGGTCGTTAAGCTTGTCCAGGGCGGTTTCGTGGCAGGTCTTGCGCACGGAATATGTAGGGTGTGTCGCAGAAGGTGTGGAAAGGTTGGCCTCCTGGTCGAGGTCGTAGAGAAGAGCGATGCTGCGAACCGCATGATGGCACTGGCGCTCCTCCTCCTCCTCCTCCTCCTCCTCCTCCTCCTCCTCCTCCTCCTCCTCCTCCTCCTCCTCCTCCTCCCTTCGCCAGGCGGCAGGGCCCGCCCAGGAGCAGCGTGGAGCTTCCTATAGGGCGAGACCGCGGAGCTCCACGGCTTCCGCCCTGGTCGGCAGGCCGCGCCCGCGCTGCGCGCAGCAGGCGGGCCGCGCAGCGACGCCGCACGGGCCTGGTGGCGGCGGTGTTCCCAGTGGGATCTTGGCATCGCTCGGGCGCGTGCATTTTTCCTCCGGCGAGGACCGTCGAAGAGCTTCCTTGATCATGTGGCAAAAAACCGCGCACGAAACCGAAAAAAGCCCAGGGAATGGACATCCGAGCGATGGCCAGGGATCGCCGCAGGAGGCACGACGCGGCGCCCTCCCAGGGCTGCGGGCCAGGAGCTTGACGAGCACCGCGGCGCAGGAAGGCCCCGATTGGTCCTCGGTGGGCCGCTTTGTGGTTCCGCAAGACCAGACGGCACGGCCGTGTATGTTCGTCGTCGCAGGGGGCGAGGGATGAGGACGGCCGTGAGGGCATCGCCCCGTCTTGTCCTTGTCGTGCCAGGCTGTCGCACAGGCCGGCCCCGTTCTCTCCCCTTCAAGGCAGAGAAGGCTCAACTTGGGGCTCCTTGGGCTTCTTGGGGCAAAGTTTTGGCCCCATTGGATTCTCTTGAGCCCTATTGGGGCCTCTGTGGGGCCGCATCGGAATCTGAGAGTTCCATCATCGGACCCCATGCTGAGGCGATGACAGCCATGAAGAGACGACAGCCTGTCACTGGTTTAGGCTTTAGTTGGAGGTTCCTAGAGGAGCTTCTTCTGCCATCGCGAGACGCCATCGAGATCCATCGATACCGCGCAGCTCCTCGCCTGGCAACCTTCCGCGAACACCTTCAACTTTTCCGTGTGCGGGGCCGCGCGGCGCGAGAGATGCTCGGTTTTGTGGACAGTTGCGGACCTTGTCGGGCCCCGCCGTGGGCTAACGCGCCCCGCCGCGGGCTAACGCATGCGTCTCCACGGCCGGGAACTTTTGGATAGCGTGTCGCTCTGCCAGTTCTGGCCCACCACGCTGTCCACGTCGCGGCCCACTGGCGTCAAAGTTGCAAGCTTTTCCCGACCTCCCGCCCCGCGAAGCGGAGTGACACGTTATCCATTTGCAGGGCATAGCGTGTCGCCAGGGCCGCCGCGGCGACACGCTATCCAACAGATCCCGACCGTAGCCTTTGGCAACCACCAGCATAATCGTCAGAACGACCGCCAATACAACCACCAGCACAACCGCAACCTGCACAACCATCACCTGTACAACCACAAGCAACCACCAGCACAACTACCACCAGCACAAACGCCAGCACAACCACCAGCACAAACACCACCAGCACGACAACCAGCACCGACACCAGCACAACCACCAGCCCAACCATCACCAGCATAATCACCAGCACAGCCACCACCCGCACGACCACAAGCACAACCCCCAGCACAACCACCGCCAGGACAACCACCATCACAACCATCACCGCCACCAGCACGACCACCGCCAGCACAACCACCATCACGGCCACCACCACAGCTTGCACAACCACCAACACAACCACCACCACAACAACCACAACCAGCACAACAACCACCAGCGCAACCACCACCAGCGCACCCACCAGCACAGCCACCAGCACAACCACCAGCACAACGACAAAGGCAATCGCCACCAGCACAACGGCCAGCAAAATCGCCAGCATAACCACCAGCAGCACAACACCAACAGGACGACCACCAGCACAACCACCTCAATCACAACCACCAGCACAACCTCCACCAGCACGACCACCAGCACAACCGCCAGTAAAGCCACCAGCATCACCACCACCAGCACGACCGCCACCAGCATAACCACCACCAGCACAACCACCAGCACAACCGCCAGCACAACCACCAGCACAACCACTAGCGCAACCGCCAGCACAACCACCAACAGCACAACCACCATCAGCAGCACAAACACCACAAGCACGACTGTCACCAGCACAACCACCACCAGCGCAACCGCCAGCACGTCCGCCAGCACAGCCACCACCAGCACGACCACAAGCACAACCCCCAGCACAACCACCGCCATGACAACCACCAGCACAACCATCACCACCACCAGCAGGACCACCGCCAGTACAACCACCATCACGGCCACCACCACAGCTTGCACAACCACCAACACAACCACCAACACAACAACCACAACCAGCCCAACCACCAGCACAACAACCACCAGCGCGACCACCACCAGCGCACCCACCAGCACAACCACTGGCACAACGACAAAGGTAATCGCCACCAGTACAACGGCCAGCAAAATCGCCAGCATAACCACCAGCAGCACAACCACCAACAGGACGACCACCAACACAACCACCTCAACCACAACCACCAGCGCAACCACCACCAGCACGACCACCAGCATAACCGCCAGTAAAGCCACCAGCATCACCACCACCAGCACGACCGCCACCAGCATAACCACCACCAGCACAACCACCAGCACAACCGCCAGCACAACCACCAGTACAACCACTAGCGCAACCGCCAGCGCAACCACCAACAGCACAACCACCATCAGCAGCACACACACCACAAGCACGACTGTCACCAGCACAACCACCACCAGCGCAACCGCCAGCACGTCCGCCAGCACAGCCACCACCAGCACGACCACAAGCACAACCCCCAGCACAACCACCGCCATGACAACCACCAGCACAACCATCACCACCACCAGCCGGACCACCGCCAGTACAACCACCAGCACGGCCACACAACCACCACCACAACAACCACAACCAGCCCAAACACCAACACAACAACCACCAGCGCGACCACCACCAGCGCACCCACCAGCACAGCCACCAGCACAACGACAAGAGTAATCGCCACCAGCACAACGGCCAGCAAAATCGCCAGCATAACCACCAGCAGCACAACCACCAACAGGACGACCACCAACACAACCACCTCAATCACAACCACCAGCACAACCACCACCAGCACAACCACCAGCACAACCGCCAGCAAAGCCATCAGCATCACCACCACCAGCACGACCACCACCAGCACAGCTGCCAGCACAACCACCAGCACAACCGCCAGCACAACCACCAGCACAACCACCAGCACAACGGCCAGCACAACCACCAACAGCACAACCACCACCGGCACACACACACACACCACCAGCACAACCGTCACCAGCACAACCGCCACCAGCACAACAGCCACAGCACATCCGCCAGCACATCTGCACGCACAGCCACCACCAGCACGACCACGAGCACAACCGCCTCCAGCACAACCGCCAGCACAACCACCAAGGGGACCCTTTTCCGAATGCCAGCCTGGCACTCACCGCGCTAGACTGCCCATCGGGCGCTGCCGCACCCCGACGTTGGGCAGGGCGCCTGGCGGGGCGGCGCGGGGGGGCGCCGCGCCGCTTCCCGCTGCCGCGCTCGGTCGCGGCAGCGCCGAAGAGCGACCGCGCGCGCGCGGCGGCGCAATGTATCCAGCGCCGGGAGAAGGCTGGGCTGGCCACGGAGAAGAAGAACGGCACGCCTTGCGCCGCGCGGCGCAGGGCGGGCCCCATACCCCGCGTGCCCGAAGGAGGTGCAACGCTTCTCGTGTCGCACACCTCCACCTCCCGCGCGTCGCGCGCGTGACCGCGCCAGCCTCCGCGAATCGCACGCGTGGCGCCCCCCCCCCCCCCCCACAAAAGCATTCGTGCCTCCGCAAAACGCCGCGCGCCGCGCTTCGCCGCATATGCCAAGGGGGCCCTTTCCGAGTGCCCGTCTGGCGCTCACCGCACCAGATTGCCCGTCGGGCGCTGCCGCGCCCCGACGTTGGGTGTGGCGCGCAGCTGGACGGCGCGGCGCTGCTCGAGGGCGGCGCGCCGCTCCCCGCTGCCGCGCTCGGGCGTGGCAACGCCCTCTGACGAACTGGCCGCGCCCGAGCGCGCGGTGCCGCGCGCAGCCGGCAAGAGGCGGGCGCCATCTCGCTCGCCCCGCGCGATGGGGGCGCATCTGCTTGCACTACCTGCGACTCGCCACATTTGCGACGCAGCGGCGTCTGGCCGGGGGCGGGGGTCAGGTCAGCATTAGGATCCTCAGTCTCTTCCAGCTTTGGGGTTGCAGCTCTGCGCTTCAGATCAGACGTCAATCCAGAGCGGGCACCTCTATGTGTGTCATGGTGATTGTTTTCGTGGTGGGCGCGCGAACGTGTCTTTTCAGGAGTGCCGATCATGGCAATTGTGAAGACAGCAGCATTGGCAGCCGCTGCTGACAATCAGCATAAATATGACAATGGTGACGATGATGATGATGATGATGATGATGATGATGATGATGATGATGATGATGATGATGATGATGATGATGATGATGATGGTGATGATGATGATGATGATGATGATGATGATGGTGATGGTGATGGTGATGGTGATGGTGATGGTGATGGTGATGGTGATGGTGATGGTGATGGTGATGGTGATGGTGATGGTGATGGTGATGGTGATGGTGACCATGATGATGATGGTGATGGTGATGGTGATGGTGACGATGATGATGATGATGATGATGATGATGATGATGATGATGATGATGATGATGATGATGATGATGATGATGATGCCGATATTGCTGATGATGCCGATGTTGCTGGTGGTGCTTGTGATGATGGTGATGAGGACGACGGGAGCGACGACGGCGGAGGTTTCGGCGATGCCTTGGTGATCGAAAGCGGATGCAGCCAGCTACGGGGTGGCGTCTGATTCTGCCAGGCTGCTTCTTCCACTACCCGAACTACCACTTCAACAACAATTCCAAGGGCAGCAACCACAGTGAGAGGACGGGCTGCTTTTTTGGGGTGCGGTATTTCGCTGTGGCAGGCGATCGATCCATCGCGTCTGGCCATCCACATTGCTTGCTTCATCTATCATCGGTTTGAGCGTACGTGGGAATGGACGCCGACTATTCCGTGCAAGGTGGCTCTAATGAGTTCACACAAACATGCAAGGACAGAGATTGTGCAGAGCTTGGGCACATGAGCGACATGGGACATGTCTCCATGCCCTCTTGCATAGCACCAGCCTAGCGGAGGATGAGAGGAGAAGGAGGGGTAGGACGACGACGACGACGACGACGACGAGGACGAGGACGAGGACGAGGACGAGGTGGAGGAGAGTGAGGAGGAGGAGAAGGAGGAGGAGAAGGAGGAGGGCGTCGAGGATCGAGGATGGAGGAGGAGGAGGAGGAGGAGGAGGTGGAGGATGGGGAGGAGGAGGAGGAGGAGGAGGAGGAGGAGGAGGAAGGAGGAGGAGGAGGAGGAGGAGGAGGTGGAGGAGAGGAGGAGGAGGAGGTGGAGAGGAGGAGGAGGAGAGGAGGAGGACGACGACGACGACGCGGCGGCGGCCCCTCCAGGGCGGAGCGCGGCGGCCGCCGCGGCCGCGCCGGCGAGGACCCCGTACTGCAGGCGCTGCGACGGCGCAGAGGCGGAGGGAGGCCGCGGGCGCGCGGGGGGCGGCCCTCGGCTTCGGGGGGGGGGCGCCCCGGCCAGGAGGCCTCCTCGTCCTGCCTCCTGTCTCCGCCTTCCCTCCTCCAGATCCCCTTGCAGTACAAGGACATGGGTCGCAAGCGTGTCTTATCTTATCCTCCTCCTCCTCCTCCTCCTCCTCCTCCTCCTCCTCCTCCTCCTCTCCTCCCTCTTGCCTCCTCCTCCTCCTCCTCCTCCTCCCCTTCCTCCTCCTCCTCCTCCTCCTCCTCCTCCTCCTCCTCCTCCTCCTCCTCCCTCTTGCCTCCTCCTCCTCCTTCCCCATTCTTCCTCCTCTCGTTCCTCCTTCTCCATCCCCCGCCTCCACTTCATAGCACTTCGTCCCCCCTGCTCCTCCTCGCCCCTCCTCTCGCCTCCTCCACCTCTTGCGGCTCTCCCCTTTGGGAAGCGTGGGGGAGGAGATGTGGAACGAGGAGCGAGGAGGAGCGAGGAGCCAGGGTAAACGAGGAGCGAGGGTAAACGAGGAGAAGGGGGAGGAGGAGGTGTAAGAGCGAGGAAGTTAAGGAGTAGGCTGTGTAGGAGGACAAGGAACAGGCGGTGCTTCGTCCAGAAAATTTATTGAAAGGCTGGCCCCCCGGCTGTCACAGCGCAGCCGCGAGAAGCGAGGCCTGCGCAGAGCTTCAGGACACTGTCTATCCTAGGGGGGGGGACAACTTCATGCCACGCAATGCGAAGCGAGGTGCGAGCCACTGAGCAAACGCTGGGAATGTAATGCGTATTCGTTCGGCAGGGTTCGGGCAAGTGTGGCGCTGCGTGAGACAACGCGAGGAACAAAATGTAGCGTGCTGGGTGAAGCTGGCTGCGATGAATTAGCCTGTCAGAACATGAGCGATGCATTGTGAATCGTCGGACCATCTTGGTCCCCATCCGCATTGGTTGCTCTGGTGTGTAGGAGTCAATCGTAGTTGTACGTTTAGAGCCGCGGGGAACGATTTCGAGGTGGAAGTTCCAACACTGACCGATGCCCGTTTCGCAGATACCAAGCGCAATGTGGACGGAGTAAGTGGCACAAGTGCGCTGGATCTTGCGCGAGGGAGCGGGAAAGGTGGAAGAGGAGTGTGAGGAGGGGGGTCTCTTGGATTCTCTTGAATTGTTTTTTCAAGCCAGTTGTGACCCTATTGGGGCCATCTCGGGGCCCATTCGGGCCTGGTGGGGTCGATCCGGAGGGTATGATTGCCGTGGTTGGACCACTACGCAATACGATGTTGACGGAACTTGAGGGGCATGACGCATGACGAGGCGTTGGCAATTCAAACTGGCATGGCCCACGACGGGGACGGATGTGCACCAACGTGCTCAACATAAAAGGTGGGCGGTCCACGAAGGTCGGCAGCGCAGCGGAGGCCAAGAGATCCGAAATACAACACGAGGTACGAATCTCATTTTGCGGTACGAGGGCGTTGTAGTACAGCTTGTTCATTCCACCCATGCGTTTATTGTCATCTCTGCTCTGCTTAGTTGCCTCGATACGCCCGTTTTGAAACGCAATACGTCTCGTGTTCAAGACGGCCGTGTCAATACGTTGCGTGTTGGCTCCACGTATTGGGCCACGTTTTGGCGAATATATCGCGTCGGACATACGTTTTCAGCCTACGTGTTAAGCTCCGTATCGATACGCCACGTGTTGCGTGTTGCGTATCGGGGCAGCTAAGCTGCTCTGCTATCCTTAGTTCGTTGTGTGCCATTGCGCGATGTACGAATCCGCCAGCCGTTGGGAAGGACGTCGCACGAGCAGTCTGAGCAGGCCGGGACACTATGTCGTCATTGTTCGTCTTCTGCCACCCGAGAAGGCGATGAGCACTCGTTCGGGGACTGGTCGGAGTGGAGGGAGAATCAGAGGCTGAAGCCCTCGACCAGGCCCGCGGGGAGCTGAAAGGGGCGGGTAAGATGTCACAAGGTGGCGACTTGGTGAGGTGTTTGCAGACATGCTGTGCCGTCGCCCCTGGAGCCCCGCAACTCCCTCGATATATCTTCGAGTTCTGACGCTTGTCTGTCGTTCCACCCGATATTCTCACCATCGCATCAGCGTGTCATCTAGAGACAGTCAGGAGGCGCAGCTGTGGTAGGCTCAGGAGGTCAGCAGATCTCGGGAGGCGTCCTGGTCTGATCTGGCCTGGGTGAGATTATGGTGGCGCAGATCTCAGACGACAGGCACAGGGCGACTTCTCGGGATGCTCAGGAGGGTCGGCAGACTTCGGAGGGCGCCTCTGTGGCAGATTCGCTCGGGCTGTCCTCTGGCTTACTTTGTGGGTGACTGGTCCGACTCATGGTTTTAGGGCGCGGTTCAAGGTGGTGGAGGTAATTTGGCAGGGACGGCGCGGGAGGGGGAGGAGGAGGAGGAGGAGGAGGAGGAAGAAGAGAAAGAAGAAGAAGAAGAAGAGGAGGAGGAGGAGGAGGAGGAGGAGGAGGAGGAGGAGGGAGGAGGAGGGAGGAGGAGGAGGGAGGGAGGAGAGGGGAGGAGGGAGGAGGGAGGAGGGAGGAGGGAGGGAGGGAGGGAGGGAGGGAGGGAGGGAGGGAGGGAGGGAGGGAGGGAGGGAGGGAGGAGGAGGGAGGAGGAGGAGGAGGAGGAGGAGGAGGAGGAGGAGGAGGAGGAGGAGGAGGAGGAGGAGGAGGCGGAGTCGGAGGGCCAGGCGTCGCAGGGCGGGCGCGCTCCCCGCCTCGCGCCTGCCACTGGCGGGCGGATGGCCGTGGCGGCAGACGTCGGCGAGAGCCAGGGTGGTCGCGACAGACATCTGGCCCGGGGCAGCACTGCAGTCGAGGCGTTGACCTAAGGAACCCCAAATAAGGAACGAGGGCCCCTTTTCCCATAAGTTGAACCTCGATTTCCCATGGAAAACCTCAGGAAAACCCTAAGCAACTTTTGAAACAATCAAGGAACACCGAGCCCCTCCCCAACGCAAAGGGTTCCTTCTTCAGCGCCCCGACTGTACAGCACTCCGCGAAGCCTGACGCAAGCGTTCCCCGCGACGCGTCGGCACCCCCCAGACCCCAAATGTCGATGTTGATGCCGAAGTGCGCGGCTTGATTTTTCCCGTCGGCGTCCGCGGACCGCGCCGCGCGCGCAACTGGACATTGAAATTGGGGGCGCCAGGGGCGGGGGGGGGAAGCTTGCGTTAAGTTTCGCGGAGGGCTGTGGCATTGACAGCTGAAAAGCGATGCGCGAAGTGGGCTCCGAGCAAGGAGGCGCGGGTGGATTGGAGAAGGAGGAGGGAGGCTGACGAGGAGGGAGGCGGGAGGCGGGAGAGGAGGAGGAGGGGGAGGAGGGGGAGGAGAGTGAGGAGGAGGAGGAGGAGGAGGAGGAGGAGGAGGAGGAGGAGGAGGAGGAGGAGGACGAGGAGCAGGAGGAGGCTCCGATGCTGCACAGCCCAAGACGCTGGAGTGAGGGCCGCCCGGGGCGCGGGAGGGGCTCTTCTGTCTTTCGGGCCGCTCCTCCGGCACCGGTCGAGGAGCCCTGTTCGCGGCCGAGGCTCCCCGTGGCCAGACAAGCGCCTTCGCTCCTTTCGGGCCGGACGAAAGGGGGGGATTGGGAAAGAGGGGGGGGATTAAAACGACGCGAAGATCGGGACAAAATCGGATCGGGATAACTCGAAATCTCTGAGAGTCGGCGGGTTTGGAGGATGTATTGGGCGCCGCGGCCGCTCCAGAGCGTTCCGGAACGCTCTGAGAGCGCTCCGGAACGCTCTGGAGCGATTTATCCCGATCCTAGCCCTGTTTTAGGGGTTGCGAAATCTGCTGCATGCAGCTGGTTTCGGCCCCGCCGCCGGGCCCATGCCTCGATACATGGGCGCCTCCCGGCGCCGGGAGGCGCTGGGAGAGTCAGATACGTGAGCTGAGTCTCAAACCCCCCCTTTGCTATCCCCCCCTTTCGCCCGGCCCGATCCTTATGCATAGTTCCTTCCGTGGTTTCCGGAACAAGGAGAGAGAAAAAAGATAACATAAAAAAAACACAAAAAACAACTAAAACACACAAACATCTTGATTGCAAAAAACAAAGAAAAACACACACACACACAAAAAAAAAGCCCATCTCGAATGCGTGTTGAAGCGGGTTCACCCCCCGGCCCCAATTTCAAGGTTCGGGGTGGCCGACGCGGGGGAGCGCGAGTCGTTTCGAAAAAGCCGCCCACATCTGCAATCCGCGGCCTGCTCCCTTAAATGAGCATTGAAATTGGGAGCGCGGGGGGCGCTCTTGCGCCATCTTCTGGGCGTTGTACTTGGGCGTTTTTTCCCGAAAACGCCGGTGGCACAGCCCTCCGCGAAATCAAACGCTCCAGGACCCCCAATTTCAATGTTCGCGCCGAAACTGGCGACTCAGACTGTTCTTCAGATCCCGCGGGCCGCTTTGCGCGCGTCGCTGAACATTGAAGTTGGGGGGAGGGGCGAGGGGGGGTAAGAAGTTTACGCTTGTGTTCGTGAAAGGTTACACGTCAGGAATTGTTTGATAGAGTATCGCTCCGCCAGTCCTGGCCCACCACGCTTCGGCGCGACACGTTGTCCATTCCCTGGTCCCCAAGCGTCAACATCTCGTGTTTTCCCGAGCCTCCTGGCCCGCGGAGCGGAGCGACACGCTATCCACTCGTAGGGCATAGCGTGTCGCCAGGGCCGCCGCTGTGACACTACCACGTCGGGGGCTCGTAGAGAGAGGGGTATCCCAAGGTGGGGCAGGGGAATGGGCCCAGCTGGATATTCTCCCATTCGGCGCGCTTCCTTCTTCCGGGGGCCGTCCAGAGCGATTTTCCCTCCAATCCCACCTTGGCCGCAACCCCACCTTTGCGCCCCCTCCCCGACCATGATGACTGCAAACAGCATGGCGAATGGAGGGCAGAGAGCGTGAGGGGAGCGGCAGCCGCGGGCGCAGGATGGGGCGGGGGGGGGGTAAATGCTGGGCGTCGGAGGTACCGCAGGGCGGAGACGTCGAACTGCGCGGGCATCCGGATGCACCCCATCCACACGCTGAGCGTGTGCAAGAAGGCATCCGAGGAGCTTGGCCTCGGGTTCAGACGGCTCGGTAGCACATCAGGGGAGCCTCGTGTGTCCTCGCAACTCACGGGCTAGCATCTGGCAATCGATGAGAAATCGCCGACTTCGCGTCGACTAGCGTCAACGGAGCGTCGATTAGCGTCGGCCAGCGTCGATTCACGAGGGCCAGCAAGTCATCATCATCATCATCATCATCATCATCATCATCATCATCATCATAATCATCATCATCATCCTAGTTAATCATCATCATCATCATCAGCATCAGCATCAGCATCATCAGCATCATCATCATCATCATCATCATCATCATCATCATCATCATCATCATCATCATCATCATCATATCCTTTTCATCATCAGCATCACCATCATCATCATCATCATCATCCTTATCATTATCAGTATCATTATTTATTATTGTGATGTCGTTTATGGTGGTCACGACGGTGTGGATGATGACGACAGACAAGATGGTGGTGATGATTGTTAGCATGAATTCATAGCTTGGCGACATGGTTTTGCGGTTACACTGGGGGGGGCTGGAGTTGTTGTTGTTTTCTGTGCCTTTGCAGCGCGCGTCCTGTCCAGCGGGCAGGAAGCTTACATCGCCTCTTCGAAAGTTTTGACCCATTTCGTGGCCCTGCGAATACAATGCCGAACGAAGTCTCCAACCATGGGCAGGGACCACTGCGCCATTGAGCACCAGAGCCTGCGAGCAGCAAGACGCTCCACTTCGATTTCAAATCCGAAGAGGTTCGAATTGAGTTCTGGGGGAATTAATGAGCGCGATCGCCATTTCGACTTTTTACCCAACAGGGTTCGAGTTCTGTCCTGAAGGAAGTATTTGGCGGAAGGGTGAATTCGATTGCGAACCTGAAAATGTCGACTTCGGTCAAAATGTTTTTTTCGTTGATGTCCCAAGCGGAGTCGCCGCTTCGATTCTGGCAACCCGCTCGGCATGCTTAAAGTGTTAAATTCGGTACCCCGAAAAGTCGAAAGTGTTGGATTCGCTTGGGGCTTCATCGAAACAACAATTTCGACGTGATGTCGAAACTCGTCGGCCTGAAATCGAAATGGCGATTCCGCCAAATACTTCTTCGACGAAGCGCGTTCGACCGTCGTCGAAATCCTTGGCCCGAAATCCAAACTGCGCGAGAGTGCCTTCGTTTCACGAAGCAACGAGAGGCACCCTGGCAACATTGTTCTGGGTCCCGTCGCCAAGCGGGCCCCTTTCAAACTGTCCCCCGTTAAGAACATTGTACCTTGGCTCCGCTGCCGAACGGGAAGAGACAAATGCCACCCGATGATTTGTAGCGACGAAGTGGGATATCAGGCGAATGATGGGCGCGTTGCAAACAGTGTTGCGCACATGGCATCCGCGCTCAGCCGCTGACAGTAGGGACCGCTGAGACCAAAGCAAACGTTCATGTCAACCGTGCAGACCCAGTGGGATCTCAGGCGAAGTAGGGTCGCGTTCCAAACAGCGTCGCGCACTTGACAACCGCTCTCGACGGCTGACAGTAGGGACCGCTAAGACCAAGGCAAACGTTAATGTCAACCGTGCAGGCTCACTGTCGCTACGAAAGTTGTGGCCCGTCTCGCGGCCCTATAAGTACAATGCCGAGCGAAGTCTCCAATGATGGACAGGGACCACCGCGCCATTGAGCACCAGAGCCTGCTAGCAGCAAGACGCTCCATTTCGATTTCGAATCCGAAGAGGTTCGAATTGAGTTTTGGGGGAAGTCATGGGTGGAATCGCCACTTCGATTTTGAACCGAACAGGTTTCGACTTCTGTTTTGAAGGAAGTACTTGGCGGAATGGCGACTTCGACTTCGAACCCGAAAATTTCGACTTCGGTCGAAATGGTGTTTCGCTGATGTCTCAAGCGGAGTCGCCGCTACGACTCTGGCAACCCGCTTGCTATTTGAATTGTTGTCAATTCGGTACCCCGAAAAGTTGAAAGTGTTGGATTCGCTTGGGGCTTCATCGAAACAGCCATTTCGACTGGATGTCGAAACTCGTCGGCTTGAAGTCGAAATGGCGATTCCAGCGAATATTTCTTCGACGAAGCGTGTTCGACCGACGTCGACATTCTTTGGCCCGAAATCCAAAATGCGTGGGAAGGCTTTCGCTTCACGAAGCAACGAGACGCACCTAGGCAACACTGTACCGGAACCCCGTGGCCAAACGGGCCCCTTTCAAAATGTCCTCCGTGGATAACAGTGTACCGGAGCCACGCCGCCGAATGGGAAGAGACAAATTTCGGCCGAATTGTCGCAGCGGCGAAGTACAGTCGGACTCGATTGGACAGGACACCCGAGAGGACACAAGACCCTTGCGAGGGCCACATTGCCACAGGAATGCAGGAAGCATGGGCCGCGAGGCACAGGACACAAGGGTACCCTTGATCTGGCAGGGTCGACCTACGAATCTGGGCCGACTGCATGTAGCGCAGAGGCAGGCACAACACTTACACTTGTTAGCACGACGACACTCCGACGGCGGCCGATGCACGGCGCAGCCTGCCGAGGCGGAGTCGCGACACCTGCTCGAGCGAAAGAGAAGGTGGCCAGCGCTCGTCTTCTCGAAGCGGTGCGAGGCCGTTATGTGTTTTTGTTCTCTCTCTCTCTCTCTTTCTTTATTTCTCCCTCTCTCTCTCTCCTCACTCTCTCTCTCTCTCTCTCTCCTCTCTCTCTCTCTCTCTCTCTCTCTCCTCTCTCTCTATATGTATATATGTATATATCCTCTCTCTCCTCTTCTCGAAGTGGTGCGAGGCCGTTATGTGTTTTTGCTTATTCCTCTCTCTCTCTCTCTCTCCCTCTCTCTCTCTCTCTCTCCTCTCTCTCTCTCTCTCCTCTCTCTCTCTCCTCTCTCTCTCTCTCTCTCTCTCTCTTTCTCGGGCGCGAAGGATCACAGCCAGCAGGAACACAGACACAGGGTGGGCCTAAGCTTGGGGGCAACGCTAACGGGGGATAAGGCTCAGGGAGATCGCCCACTCATCGTTTATATACGGCCCGATAGCCCACCCACCCATGAGCGTGCTGATTCTAGCTATCAGGGGCCTAATGCCCATCGATCGGCGATGTATCGCCGATTCCATGTCGATGTCCTGAGCCGGGCACCCCCTAACGTTTCCTCTCAGTCGCTCTCTGATGCTCACTTGCCTTCTCAAAAGGCTGGGAAGGCCTCGGGCCTGCAAGAGCGGGCGCCTCTTTCGCAACATGTGGCACCCCCCTCCGGCGCGGTCGCCCGCCAACTCTGAGGATACGGGGCATCGGGGGGGTCCCTCTCGGCATTTCTATCGGCGGGCATCCATCCCGAAAGCGGCGGGAGTGGTACGGTTGTGGCCACCACCAAGAGTGGCGCAGCCGTCGAAGCTGGTTGCGGACATCGCTCCGAGGAGAGCGGACGCCCGCACGCCAGGCATGCAGCGAGGTCGCCTGCCACCTACTGTCGGGAACCTTGGGTTCGCGTGTCTCGCTCCACCGGTTCTGGCCCAACAAGCCTCGGCGCGACGCGCTGTCCCTTTCCCCGGTCCCCAGGCGTCCACGTCCCGAGCATGCCCGAGCTCCCCGCCCCGCAGAGCGGGGTGACACGTTGTCACCAGGCGTGGCACGGCGTGCCGCCTGGGCCGCCGCCGCCGCGACGCGCCAAGCGAACGACCCTGACCGTAGGCGCCTCTATTCGATGCCCTTCGCGGCGCCTCGTGACGGCTCGGCCCCGGCGCAGGGTCGGGCTGTGGAGCATGCGGAGCAGCGCGCGTCGGTGCCCAGCGTGGCAGGAGGCGCCGCGCAGGGCGCCTATCCCGGCACGTCTGCCGACACCCGTCTGCCTGCGCAGGCAACCCGGGGGGCCGGGCGCGCTCCTCGGGGCGCGCTCTTGCGTTGTGCGGCAGCAGCTCGTGGGAGCTCTGGATGTCTTGGGGCCGTCTTTGGGCTTCTTGGAACCACCTTAGGAGCCATCGTGAGCGATCTTGCGCTATCTTGAGCCATCTTGGAGCTCAGCTTGGGTTCTCTGAGGCGCTCTTGGAGCCGTCTTGGGCCATCTGGGACGCTCTAACTACCCGCGGCCCCCCCCCGTCCAGGTCCAGGGGAGGGGGTAGGGGGAGGGGTAAACCCCTCCCCAAGGGGGAAGAGGGAGGGGTGGAAGAGGATCTGCTCTAGACCACCTACGCCCAGAGGGCTGGTGGGATTCCGTCTCCGGAGTGCCAGGGCGCGCGCTGGCGTCCGATAGTCGATGAGGCGGCGCCGAAGTAGCGCCGACGCGTCTTCGACCGGCATCGATTTGGCGCCGATCCGCGTCGGCCATCGCCAGTTCGCCAGAGAGCAGGATTCAGGAGGAAAAGAAACACATAGACACAATTAATCGGCGATTCCCCAGAAAATATGGGAAAATATGGGCAGTGGGGGGAAGACAGAAAGCCAGAAAATATTGGAAAATATAGGGAATCCTTTTCTTTGTGCATTTATTTGTGTGTCCTGGGGCCCCTTCAAAGATGACACGGGAGGCCTCCATGAGTTGCCACGGGAAGCGCTGTCTCCCAGCTCCACCGCGGCCGCCTCGGCCCTGCCAGCCGCCACCGTGATCGCCCCTGCCGCCGAGCCGCCCGCAGGGCCGCGCGCTCGTGCGGGGGGGCGATGCTCCGCCCGGGAGGGCGCCGCCGTCCGACCCGGGTCCGGGGCCCTGGAGGAGGAGCGGAGGTGCCGCGAGCGCCGCACGGCCTCGCGGCACCTGCGCTCCGCAGCAGCATGCGCTGCCGAGGCCGGGAGGGCGAGCTCGAGCTCGGCGGCCCTGCCGGGGTCATCGAGACGGGAAGGTGGCGGCCGAGGTTTCTGCGCGGAGTGCCGTTCACGATGAGTGCCCGCACGTTCCAGACCAGGCCGGCTCGCCGTCTGTTGGTGGTATGTCCGCTGATGATGGCGACGGAAATGGACCTCCGGGTCCAGGTGGCGGACATTGACCTGCGGTCGAGGCGTCGGTAGACACGAGTTTGTTGAAATGTTCTCTCCCTAGCACTCCTACGCACGTACGACCTGGCGGTGATGATTTGGGACCTCAGTGCAGCGGCACCAGTCCAGTAGGCATGCACGACCCTGGCGGGAACAGAGCATGGCGAGTCTTCAATCACCGCGAAGGCTATGCTGAGCAGTTGCTGTTCCTGACGGATTGTGAGGTCTGGCAGAGCTTTGATGATTGGATTGGCCTGTGTGCTCCTTATTCGGTCGTGCTTCTGGACGTGCCGGGTCTCATCGAGACGTGGTCGAGGATGACGGCGCCGCCGACACGTCTGGCAGACACGGTGTGGCCGAGAACTTGGGATACATTTGAAACGGTCTGGACTAGGAACCCTCAGGAATTCCTAGGAATCCTTAGGAATTCTTAGGAATCCTTGGGAATTCCTAGGAATCCTTCGGAATTCCTAGGAATCCTTAGGAATTCCTAGGGAGGCAGAGCGCGCGTCCCATTCTAAAGATCGTGTCGGAGCTTCGCCCTGCAGACTGGCGTGGGGCAGCGGAATGTCATATGGCGGCACTCCGTGACAGAAGGAAGCACGTTGAGTGCCGAAGCATGGCGGATGCTTCAAGGCTGCCCCCTCCCATGTCGTGAGTCCGCGATCCGCGTGAGCCACTGCGCCCTGCTTCGAGGCCGCGGGTGCGTGCTCCTCCCGTGCCTCGGAGCCCCGAGAGACCCAACCCGCCACGCAACCACGGCAATTCCGAGCCTGCGGAATGCGGCGTGAGAAGCCTCCTGACGGACAAGCTTGTCGACGATGACCTACGCTTCAGGGCGGCGGCCATCAATCGCTGCCGAAGGATCGAGAATGACGCCGTGATGTTTCTGCCTGGAATGAACTTTGCGCTTTTCCCAGATGAACACAGCAGTGGCGTGGATGTATTTTCTATCGCTCTGGTCTGCGGTCGGGTTCGCGGTGACGACTACCAGGCGATCCCCACCATTGCCCCGAAAATCGAAGATCCTGACTGCGACGGATGCGTGCAACTCCAGGGCGTGATTGAGCAGATTGCGGAACAATGGTGCCACATCTGTTCTATCAGGACGAGCACATGGACGCGCTGTAGCACTATATGGAGTGGCGTGCGCCGTTCACGGTCAAGCAGTGAAAGGGGGCAGAATTCGATCATCTATCCGTTCGCGTTGGGGGCGATCTCTGTATACAGACATTCGCGATCAATTCGCTGCTGATCTCTGCGCCGAAGCGCGGCTTGGCACGGAGTCCCAGAAGTCCGTGCTGGTTGATGTCATCAAGAACCAGGCGACCAACGTGATGTATGGTGAACCAGCTAGCTGGGCGACGCGCTCCGTACGAAAGATTACGCGGCTGGAGACCGCATCGGTTCATGGTGCCACCGAAGACGCCGTCCATTCCCGAGCTGGGTGAAGCTCAGCCAGGACATCCCGAAGAAGACCTTCACCCCCCCGAGTATGAACTTCCGCATGATGAATCAGCTCAGCATGAAGCCCTTGACAATCAAGAACATTATGCGCACGCTGCGGGTGATGCGGCTGGCATTGAATATGTTACGCAGGTCCTTATGTGGTTCAAATGCCTTTCGAAGCGATGGTCTCTCGCTCTCCTGGGGGAGGGCAGGACATTCAGAGTCCGCGCCCCCAACATCCTGTACGGCTTCACGCTCCATTGTCTAGCACTTCGACAGAGATAGCCACTCCAAGGACCTGCAGTGACTATCTCGATTCCGACGGCGACCTCCTCGCCGCCACTTGCGACGAGCCCTGCGTCGTGGCCGTCGAGGCGCTGGACGCCCAGGCCCCGCGCGCCGATTCCGAGGCCCCGCGCGCCAGCGCCTTCCTCGGCGCCCCGCGGAGTGACCTGGCTACCCTGACGTGTTGGATCCTCCTCCTCCTCCTCCTCCTCCTCCTCCTGCTCCTCCTCCTCCTCCTCCTGTCCTCCCCCCTCGCTGATGTCATTGGGCTCCCCTCGCGGCAAACCTGCACCCCGACGCGCGCGCCAGGAGCTCGGCATCCCCGCAGAGCAGGCCCACGAGCAGGCCCTGGCGGAGCGGCCAGAGGGCTGTTACTACCTCCGCAACTACGAGGAAGCTCGCCGGCCGAAGCCCTTACGAGTCCCACGGAGGCCCCGTGGAGGCTTCCAAGAGGTCCCCAGGAAGCTCCCAGGAGGCCGCCCCCTGTTTTTCCTTCTCCTGCTCATCGTCGTCGTCGTCGTCGTCGTCGCCGCCCCCGCCCCCGCCGCCGTCGCCGTCGCCGTCGCCGTCGCCGTCGTCATCGTCGTCGATCTCGCCCCCTTCTTCTGCTTGATGGTCTGTGTCTGTCCCTTCCTCTCTGGGTGAGTCTCCTCCTCCTCCTATTCCACCTCCTCCTCCTCATCATCATCCTCCTCTTCCTTCCTTCCCCTGATTCCCAGCGTCTTGAGAAAGACCGAAGCGCTCGGCTTGCCGTCGTTTCTGGCCTCTGGAGACCAGTGTTCGGCCTCGGGACTGTTCAGAACGGTTCGGGGTGAAATGCCTGTCCCGGGGGAGGGGTCGAGAAGTTCGGGGGGACCACGCATCGTAAAAGTCTGAGCGCCGAATAGCCGAGTCCATTCGTCCTTCCATCCGTACGCTCTGGGCTTGCCGGTCTCGGCTGGCCCTGGTTTTTTTCTTGTGCGTCTCCGGTTGCCCTGGCCCTCGGGCCCGAAGGCGCCGCCCAACAGGGCGGCACGCAGCCGCTCGCTCGCTTGCTCGCTGGCCGAATTCCGACCCCCACCCTCGGATTCGCGGGCCTCAGGGACCCCAAAACCAATCGTGCATTACGTTTTCCTTCGGGAGTCGATCCGGGACGATAAGCTGGCCAAGATATTAAGGGTGTTGGTGCAGATGCCCTTCCCTTCACTCGTTCTCGCTTTCTTGGGCCCCTTTCTGGGGTTTCGGTCACCTCGCCTGGATCCGCCCAGGAACCCGGGGCAGAGCGCACCCCTGGGGACATGCCCGATCTTCCAAGAGACTGAATTGGTTTGGGTTGCATTGTGGGTACCTTGGGTTTCTTCGTCCACCCCAGCCAAGGTCAAATGGGCGGGTTTGGGGGGGCGGAGGGAACTCGCACCTTTCTGTGTTTGCAAGGCCCGAAGCTTGTTGTTTCGATCGCCTTGGGTTTCGCGATGTCAAATTGCTCGGGTCAGAGTACCTCGGGTTTCTTCGTTTGCAGCCGACGTGCAAGAAACCCGGCCCTGGACCAAGAAACCTCGGCGGAGTTCAGAATTGGGTTTCTTGCGGTAGGTTTCTCGTGGGTTGGTTTCCATTGCAGCGCCGATATAGTGTCGATGTGCGTCGACTATCGCCGATTAGCGTCGACGTAGCGTCAATTAGCGTCGACTAGCACCGACTGGCGTCGATTCGCAAGAACCAACAAGATGGTAATTATGTGAGGCTCCCACGAGCTGCCGAGGCTTCCAGCTGCCCCATCCGTCTTCCGCTCGCGTGCCGATGGGGATTGCAGGTGGCATGGAGGGACCACGAACACGCCGCGCGGCGCGGTCTCTTGTCAGGTCTTTGCCCACTTCGATACAGCTTGGGCACTGAGCCCTGGCCAGGGTCTGGGATGCATCGCTGTGCCGCCTATCCGCCCGGCGTTCGGGTTGAAGCTTCGCAAGCTTTCAAGAACCAGCTCGCTGGGGAGATAGACGTACTGCAGTTCAAAGGCAGCGCTCTGCTTCCCTAGGCCGTCTTCTGTCTCGTCCGCGCAGCGAGCCATCGCGAGGTGGAGTACTTCTCTCCGCCGCTCACTTCTGCCACATGCGCACGCGCAGCACCTCCGCGAATCCCAGGATCGGCATCCGCCACTACAAGCGGCCCAGATTAGTAGGTCGACCCTGCCAGATCAAGGGTGCCCTCGTGTCCCGTGTCTCGCGACCAGTGCCTCCTACGTTCCCACAGCACTGTGGCCCTCGGAGGGGTCTCGTGTCCTCTCGCGTGTCCTGTTCAATCAAGTCCGACTTGATTGGCGCGGCCCCCCCCTCCTGGCGAGCTCGAGCCCGGGCTGGCGCCCGACCACCATCCGTGTCGCGAGCGCCTTGCCGCTGAACGTGCAGCCTCCGGCCCACCTGTAGCGGAGTCCTGCCTGCGCGGGCCGTGCGGCGTCGCTGCTCGGTGGCCCAGGGCGCCCCTGCTGTGACCATGGCCCGTCATCATTCACCTCCTCCTCCGCCTCCCCCTCCTCCTCCTCCTCCTCCTCCTCCTCCTCCTCCTCCTCCTCCTCCTCCTCCTCCACCTCCTCCTCCTCCTTCCTCCTCCTCCCCTCCTCCTCCTCCTCCTCCTCCCCCTCCCTCCCCCCTCCTCCTCCTCCCCCCCCTCCTCCTCCTCCTCCTCCTCCTCCTCCTCCTCCTCCTCCTCCTCCTCCTCCCTCCTCCTCCTCCCTCCTCCTCCTCCTCCTCCTCCTCCTCCTCCTCCTCCCCTCCTCCTCCTCCCCCCTCCTCCTCCTCTCCTCCTCCTCCCCCCTCCTCCTCCCCCTCCTCCCCCCCTCCTCCTCTTCCTCCTCCTCATCCTCCTCCTCGTCCTCCTCCTCCTCCTCTTCGGCCTCCTCCTCCACCTCCATCGTAATCATCCTCGTCGCCCACGTGGCGCCAATCTGAGGGCCCCCCCTGCGGCACGGTGCTTGCAGGGCGCTGCCTGTGCATCATGGCCGGGCCAATCCGATTCGATCACGTCTCCGTGCCGATGTGGCCCGACCCGGCGCACGTTCCGATTCGACCCGCCTTCCAGATGCGATGCTGGTCGATCGTGGAGGCTGTCTGGCAATTCGTGGCGATGTTTCGGCTTCGATCCGACACATGTTCCCTCTCCTCCGACGCTGCAATGCTTTGTGACGTCGGCCCCAGGGCTTTTGGACCACTTCCCTGGGTCAGGATTCGAATCCTGAGTAAGCTTTCGACGGTCCGGGGGCAGGGAGATAGCCTGCAGAATCCGGAAACTGCACAAAAAATGGCGTCACGCTTCATTGCGTCCCAGGTCCGCGGGCCCCGGTCCCATCCGATGCACCGAGTCGATGCCGACCACTCGCTGCCCCCGCGCGCCGCCGAGGACGGCACGGGCACCCTCTGGCTCAACATCAACCCAGCCAGCAAGGCCGCGTGGGGCGCCAGCTCTTCGCCTGCGCCGGCCCCGGCCGGGCCGAGTCCCCCCACCCCTTCCCGCCCAGGCCTCGGAAAAGGTTGGCGATCCCTCGTGCCATGCCAACCCCCACCCCCTCCCCCCAATGATCCAAGGTGGCTGAGGCTGAGTGGCACTCCGACCGCGCCCACTTCGAATGTGGGCGGAGGGGGAGTGCCCCCATGACTTGTTTCCCTCCACCGTGGCTCAGCAACAACCGCGGCGGGAGGCTTTGGGCCATTCGCGGCCTCGGGGCTACCCCCCACTGGGCCTCGGGACAGGAACGAAGCGGGATGAAAAGCCAGTGTTGGGGAAGGGGCCCAGGCCTCTTCAGACCGTTTTTGTGCATCCCCTGGCGATACAGTCGGGGCGCTGAAGAAGGAACTCTTTTCGTTGGGTAGGGGCTCCGTGTTCCTCAATTGTTTCACAGTTTGCCCCACATTTTCCTTAGGGTTTCGAAGGGAAATCGAAGTTCAACTTCTGGAGAAAAGGGGCCTCGTTCCTTATTTAGGGTTCCTTAGGTCAGCGCCCCGACTGTAACGGGCGTGACCGGGGTCGGGGAGGGGGAGGGGGCCGTTCACGTCACGATTCGCGCCAGCGCCGTCTGGGAATGCCCCAGGGTGGCCAATCCCCACACGGCGACGGCGCGAATCGTGGCGTGGCCAGGGGGGGAGTGGAGGCGCAAGTGCGAGTGTTGCCACGGTTCGCTGGAGGGGCCGGGTGGCCTAGTGTCCGTTCCTTCTCGGTGCAAAGCTTGTTTGGGAGCGGGGAGTCAGTAGAAGGGAGGGGAGTGAGCTCTCGCTCCTACCACTTTCTTACACATCTTACACATGTTAAGTCTCATCATCCTCATCATCAGCATCATCATCATCGTCGTCATCATCATCAGCATCATCATCACCACCACCGCCACCATCGCCATCACCATCACCAGCCAACTTTCGACATACCCTCACGCGCTTCGTGGCACCATAGAGAGCTCATCGAAGGCCCCAGTGGAAGGGCCTGCATGCGTGACCGCGCTCATTCCCGCGCACACCTCACACGTGGCGTAGCCCCATACATTTCTATGGCGGAAGTTTAAGCGGTTGGGTCTGATATTGGAACATCCTATTCCTCTGAAGATTCCTGACATGCGCCGGTGTCTCCTGCTCTGTCGCGCAGTAGTTCGCCTCCATAGGTACATAGCTCTATTATTCAATCGCTTCGCTCACTCCGCTGGCCCATATTGTAGCATCGCTGGCACTTGATTGCGTGCCTTGGGGGGCGTTTGTGGGACCTCCTGGGGCCGCTTGGGGGCCTCTTAGGGGCTTCCGCCCCATCTCATCCTTAGCGTTGCTACACTTTGCCGCCGCTTTTTCTGGGGAGTGGAGGTGGGGCTATTGCAGGGGACGTGCCGGGAGGAGAACCTGCAGACACCTATGGCCGCTTTGGACACTGTGGCCATTGCCACACCAATGCCATTCGCCAAATTTGCAACTTCGGCAATTACCCCCACAGTCTGCCGCCACATGTTCCGCCACTCCAACCCACCACCCCTGTCTTGACCTTGATTCCGTGGGAAGCCACCGCCGCGGAAGGCGCAAACCTCCAGCACGCTCGGTGGAAGCCCCCCAGGCGGCCCCCAGTCCAACATACGGGAAACCCTGCACCTGCTTGCAGGCGAGGGTTCCCGTCGTTGGTCTGGGGCACGCCCGCTGAGCGTTCTTAAGAGCAGGGGGAGAGGCCATTGAGCCTTCCACCTTGGCGAGGGTGGACCTCTGTCGCCGCCACGTTCCTCATCTCCTCGTGGTCACTTGAGGTTCCTCCCTGTCTCTCTCTCTCTCTCTCTCTCTCTCGTTCCCTCTTTGCGTCTGCTGTCCTTCTATTTTTAACTTCGTTCCGCCCCCAGCCGGCGACTCCTAGAGCGTCGCTCCAGGAATCGCTTAGCTCCTAGTTAGATCATCCTCACAGGGCCGACCAGCCCTGGGGGGGCAACATCAAACGGATTCTCGTGCCATCAGGAATCAGGAATTTGGTGGAGGAAGTGTTGAGGAGGAGGAGGAGGAGGAAGAAGGGGTGGAGGAAGCTGTGGCTGAGGAGGAAGAGGAGGAGGAGGAGGAGGAGGACAAGAAGAAGAACAAGAAAACGGTGGTGAGTGCCTGGCTCCCTCCTGCGAGGGCAACGGCGCCGAGACCTCCGACCTGGCACGGGGCAAGCTGAGGCAGCCGCTCTGCTCGAAGGAGAGGGGCTGCGGCGGGCGGCGGCCTCTCCTCCCCGGCCCTCGCTCCTCGACCCTCGCTCCCCGAGGTTCGCTCCTCGCGCCTCGACGCTCGCTCCTCGACCCTCGCTCCTGGGAGGAGGAGGAGGAGGAGGAGGAGGAGGAGGAGGAGGAGGAGGAGGAGGGGGAGGAGGAGGAGGAGGAGGAGGAGGAGGAGGAGGAGGAGGAGGAGGAGGAGGATGAGGAGGAGCAGGGGGAGGAGGCGGAGGAGGTGGGGCGCGCCAGGCGGGGCCTCCCGCCGCAGCTTCGGGATCTGCGTTGGGCCCTCTGGCGCCGCCCCTGGCGCGCTCCGCGCGCCAGGGAGGCGGGTCCAGCGCCGACCGCAAAAAGTCAGCACGGACCTCCGAAAGTTATCAGGGTGCACTCCGAAATCTCGCCCGACAAAGCTCAGTCTGAGCAACGCAAGACAGGGGGTCGCCTTTTCCGACGTCGGCGCGTCTCTGAGCTGCCCGCACAAGAGGTCGCGCGCAATCGCCCTCACTTCCAACCGCCGCCCCTGGCGCGGGGTCTGGCGCGGATCCAGGACATCGGCGCGGAGCCCCGAAAGCTTACAGTCGGGTCGCTGAAGAAGGAACCTTTTTTGTTGGGGAGGGGCTCCGTGTCCCTGAAGTGTTTCACAGCTTGTCTCAGGTTTTCCTTCTATTTTCGAAGGGACGCCGAAGCTTTACTTATGGATAGAAGTGGCCTCGTTACTTGTTTAGAGTTCCTTAGGTCAACGCCCCAAAAGCTCACGTGGATGCCGTGTCTTTTACTTCTACTCGGGGACAAAAGCGTGCGGTCGGGAATTTTGGGTTGGCGCGTCGCGCCGCCGGCTCTGGCACACCACGCTTCGGCGCGACATGCTGTCCACGGCCTCGGCCCTGAGCGTCAACCTAACCCCGTGCCTTTCCTGGCCTCCCGCCCCGCGCAGCGGAGCGGCGCGCTGTGCGCTCGCAAGGGATTGAGCGTGTCGCCCGGGCCGTCGCCGCGACGCGCCAGGCAGAAGTTCTTGACCGTAGGGGGACAGGCCCAGGGGGGTCGACGACGTGAAGACGTCACGATCTCGGAGTGGTGGAAAAAGGAGGGTCGGTTGCACGTCAGAGTGGCCCTTTTCTCAAGGGCAACTGTTGCGGGAGGACGGGCTCAGGGGTTGCCCGCCCCCCCCCCACGCCAAAGGAACGCGCGGTGTTGCTTTCGCGGCCCCCTTGCCGATCTGTCGCCGGTGTGTCGCCGTGTCCAGATCGATGCTTCCCTCCCTGAGCCAGTCACCCCCTTCTCGCCAGTCGTTGCCCCTATCACTCCTCCCCCCCTCGCCTCCTGCTCGGCGGCGTCGCGCAAGAGGGGCGGAGCGAGGAGGGCGGCCTTGCAGGAAGGCAGGGTGCTTCCAAGAAGCCCCCGAGCCCTTCGGAGAACCCCCCTGAGGTCTTGCAAGGCCACCCCCGTTCTCCCCGAGCCATCTTGCGTGCCGCACATCTCCCCGTCAGCGTGAAGAGCAAGCTGTCTTGAGCGAATGGGGTCCTGGGCGAAAGGGGCCCTGAAGTCTTTCGCCGTTTTCGGCCTCCCGGTGTCTGCCCCAGGACCCCGGATGGTCGAAGCGCGACTCAGGATGAACAGCTGTTTCCAGGGCGCCCAGGAAAAGCAGGTCCTGGACGCGCTTCCCCAGGATCCTTGTCCCTCTCGCGGCAATCCTCCCCCTCTCCGCTCCCCTCCCACCTACCCCTCCTCTCCTCCCCTCCTCCCTTCGCCTTCCTTCCTTCCTCCTCCCTCCTCTCCTCCCCTCCTCCCCTTCTCCCTCGTCCTCTCTCCCGTCCTTCATTCGTCCTCTGTCTCCTCACCGTCCTCCAAGGGGAGGGGGGCCAGCCTTGGGCCTCTTGGGAGGGGGGGGTCGACGCAGAGAAACGGGTGGGGGGGCGGGAGGAGAGGGGGGGAGTATATTGGTGGTGGAGGAGCGGCAGACTTGGAGCCCTCTGAGGGTCTGGGGTGGCCCAGCACTGGTTCCGACCAGCCAGAAGGGGGGGCGAGGTTGGAGGCTCAAGCAGGATTTTTCGTGTGGCCGTCCTCGGCCTCCGAGGGCCGTTTTCTGTCGGACCCCACATCCCTCGTCGAAATTGAACGCAAGTTTTAGCCGCGAACTGGCGGCGCCCCCCGACCCCCAATTTCAATGTTCACGCCGACGCCGGCGACTTCGAGATTTTCTTCGGACCCCGCCGGCCGCGATGCGCCTGTCGACGAACATTGAAATTTGGGGGCGACGGGGGTGGAAAAAACTTGCGTTCAATTTCGACGAGGGTTGCAGGACCGTCAAAAACGAGTCCGCGGTGAGAAGCCGCCACGATTTCCCAAGTCCGGGCGCAGCCGCGGCCACGGCCGTCGCAGCAGCGACCTCGGAAGGGAGCCGGGCGCGGATCTTAAGCGCACTCGGCCCCGTCCCCCCCCCCCCTCGTGGCAGAGATCTCTCTCGGGGCTCACCCAGCGGAGGCCAGCGCCCGGCTCTCGAGAGGAGCGCCTCCGCCGACAAGAGGAGGGCACGATGCCTCTTGCTCGGGAGCCCGCAGCGGCGCCGACGAGGCGACATGTCTCGGGCGCGGGCGGCGGCGAGCGGAGGGCGAAGGTGGAGGAGGAGGAGGAGGAGGATTCGCCGGATGACAAGGACGAGGAGGATGGGGAGGCGCACAGAAATGCGGGGGTGGAGAAGAGGGGACGAGCACGAGCAAGAGCAGGCAGGAGCAGAAGGAGGAGGAGGCAGAGAAGGAGGAGGAGGGGGAGGAGGAGGAGGAGAAGAAAAAAGGAGGAACACGAGCGAGGACAGTAGCAGGTGGAGGAGGGGATGGACGGGGGAGGGACGATGATGATGCTGATGATGATGATGATGATGCTGCTGCTGCTGCTGATGATGATGATGATGATGATGATGATGGTGATGGTGATGGTGGTGGTGGTGGTGATGGTGGTGGTGGTGATAATGATGATGGTGATGATGGTGGTGGTGATGATGATGATGCTGATGCTGATGCTGATGCTGATGCTGACGACGATGGCGACAACGACGATGATGACGATGATAATGATGGTGATGAGGATGATGATGGTGATGATGATGCTGATGCTGATGCTGATGATGATGATGAAGATGATGATGGTGGTGGTGGTGCTGATGCTGATGCTGATGCTGATGCTGATGCTGATGACGATGACGATGACGATGACGATGACGATGATGATGATGATGCCTATGATGATGATGATGATGATGATGATGATGATGATGATGATGATGATGATGATGATGATGATGATGATGATGATGATGATGATGATGATGATGATGATGATGATGATGATGATGTGGTGATGATGATGGTGATGGTGATGGTGATGATGATGATGATGATGATGATGATGATGATGATGATGATGATGATGATGATGATGATGATGATGATGATGATGATGATGGTGGTGGTCATGGGGAGGAGGAGGAGGCGGAGGAGGAGGAGGAGGAGGAGGCGGAGGAGGAGGAGGAGGAGGAGGAGGAGGCGGAGGAGGCGGAGGAGGAGGAGGAGGCGGAGGAGGAGGAGGAGGAGGAGAGGAGCCGTTGCCCGACGCGGGGGCGGGGACCTCCGCCCAGCCCCTGACGCAGGGGCGGGGGCCCCGCGGCGGGCGATCGGCCAGCGCGGCGCCCGGCCGCGCGGGGGAGGCCAGGGCGCCCGCGAGCACCCGCAGAAGCGCCGGCAGCATCGGAGCCACTGGCGCAAAGGCCGGCAAGCTCCGCGAGAGCGCTGCGGGCCCACGCGGGCCTCGGCCACCTGCCCGCCGCGGGCCCACGCGGGCCTCGGCATGCAGAGCAGGCTACTGAGTGAGGAAACGCTGGAAAATGTCAGGCCCGGCGGCCTGTCCCACCTCCTCGCGGCAGCCATGGATGCCGAGGGCCGCGAGCCGTGCCAGCCAGGCGGCGATGCCAGTTCGGCAACCCGACGCGCGCCACCAACCACAGGCACATCGTTGTGGAAGTTCCCGCCACGGCCGGGCCACCCAGCTGCCACAGACGCCAGCGCCAACCACAACAACAACAACAACAACAACAACAAACATTTTAATGCTGTACGCTCTTACTTGCCCGCGAGTCATTCAACACCTATACCCTACACCCTCGATGCCCGCCCTCTTCGTCTTCGATCACACCCCTTTCGGGGGGATTATTTCTCTTTGCTGGGGCCGGCGGGCTTAGACGTACGGGCAAACCGGAACGGGCGGACAATCCTTCGGGGGCGTACATCTCTCTGCCCGCCATTGGAATTGGCGCGGGCCCTGCAAGAGGAGGAGGGGAAGAACGAGGGAGAGTGGGAGGAAGGGGAGGGGGAAGGACGAAGGAAGAGGGAAGATACCACGTTGTGAAGGCGTCCTTGGCGCGTGCGTGGTTCCTGAGCGCCGAAACGCAATTCCAGAATAATTTGTGAGGACGTCGCACGCGAGAGCGCAGTCCTGAGTACATTGTGAGGAAATGACTGACTCGAAGCGGGAGCGCCGTTCCTGAGCAAATTGCACGGAAGTCTCAGGCGGGAGCGGGGGTCCTCACTAAATTGCGAGGAAGTCTCAGGCGGGAGCGCCGTTCCTGAGTCAATTGCGCGGAAATGTCAGGCAGGAGCGGGGGTCCTGAGTAAAATTCGAAGAAGTCTCACGCGGGAGCGCCGTTCCCACGTAAATTGCACGGAAGTCTCAGGCGGGAGCGGGGGTCTTGATTACATTGCGAGGAAGTCTCAGACGGGAGCGCCTTTCCTGAGTAAATTGCGCGGAAGTCTCAGGCGGGAGCGGGGGTCCTGAGTAAAAATCGAGGAAGTCTCAGGCGGGAGCCGTTGTTGTTGTAGCCCGGGGGGCAGGGGCACAGTTTGAGCAGGAAAACTTTCCTTGAGAAAAAACAAGGTGCGAGCCCCGGGGGTGGCACTTCAATCGAAAAAAATCAATGTGCACCGGTGGGGGGGGATCAACAATAATTATTCTTCAAGAATGAGAGTTCAACAACAACAACAACAACAACAACAACAACCACGACGACGACGACGACGACGACGACGACGACGACGACGACGACGACGACGACGACGTTCTCTTGCTGCCGCCCTTAATCCCGGCGCGTGGCTACATGCCTGGGGAAGCGATCACAGGGACAACCGAGGACCCCCAAGACGTTTCCCACGACGGATCCCGCGAGCAACCCCCGCGGCGGCCCCCACGACGACTCCCCCTCCTCGTCCTACCTCCTCGCTTTCCCTCCGCTCGTGAGGAGGGCCACGGCCCCCTGCCCTACGACCTCGCCCTGCCCCGCGACCCTATGCACTGCGACCCCAGCAACCCCCTGGAGCCCGCGGGGGGCATACCTGGGGGAGCGGCCATAGGGGCCGCTGGCCAGCCCGAAGTTGGCGCCGCTTGCCCCGCGGCGGGTTCCAAATCCCGAGTGGCCGCATGCTCTAAGAGGCAGCCCGCGGGGGGAATGCCCATGGAAACGGTCATAGGGAGATCCGACGCCATCGTCTGGAGCCCCCCCAGCCGAAACCTCGCCTGCCCTGCGGTCCCCCGCGACCAACCCGAAAGCCCCCACGACCCGCCACCCAGACGGCCCCCCACGACGGCCACGCGGCGGCCCTCGCGACGGCCCCCAGACGCGGCCTCCGCGACGGCCCGCGCGACGGCCCCTGCAACGGACCCAACGACGGCCATCCGCGACGGCCTCCACGACGGCCTCACCGCGACGACGACGAAGACGGCGCCCGCCACGACGGCGACTACGACCACGACGAAGCCCCTTTCTCTGCGACGCCGACCCCAGCGACCGCCAGGACGGGCGCCAGGACAGACCGACTGACGGCCCAACCGACGCCCCTTTCGACGCCCTTTCCGAAACCTTTCCTTTTGGGGGGCAGTGGCTGCTTCCCCTCGCAGCCGCCACCGTACGCTCAGAAGCGCACTCCCTGCCGGCAAAACACTTCCCCGGCGTCCACTGCGTCGCCCCGCCCCGCCCCTCACCCGACGCCGCGCCCGACGCGCACCCCGCGCCCGACCCCCTGGTGGATTGCTTCGGCTCCTCGGACAGCGGCTCCCCCATAGACCCTACAGGACGGACGACCGGACCGCCGGCCCCAAGACCTTTTGCCCCCCAACCCCGCGCCCGACGGTCTCCACGACGACCCCTGCGACCCTCCGCCCCAGGACCACTCACCCAACCCGACGGCTTCCTCTCCACCGCTACGACGGCCTCCCCCGCCGGCCTCCGCGAGCGCCTTCGGGCCACGACCCCCGCAGCGGCGTCCCGGGACGGCCTCGACGACGGCCGCCGCGACAGACCTCACGACGGCCCCACTTCGACGGAGATGAGGACGACTCTCGCCACGACAGTGACGACCACCACGCTGATGCCTCCCCCCCACACGACTCCGACGCCCACGACCGCCGCGGCCGGCGCGAGGACAGCCACGGCCACCCGGAAGGTCCCCGCGACAGACCCCACGACGGCCCCCACCGCGGCGTCACCGACGGCCCCCACGACGACCACGGCCACCATAACGGCTCCGACGCAGCGGAGGCAGAGGCACTGGAGGAGGGCGCGCCGGCCTCGTGTGCCTTGGGCACACGGTCATGTGCCGCACGCGCGGCACTCCCCCTGAGGCGGGCGGGCGCCACGCCCGCCTGCGCAACGAGAGCGAGAGAGGCGAGCAGCGCGACCGCCAGCCGCTCGCCTCAGCGCAGCGCCCGGACTACGGCTACTTTTACGGCGAGCGCAGCGCCTACGCCCAGTAGAAAGAGCGCGGCTCAGAAGACGGCGGCATCTCCCCAGACGCGGCAAGCCGCGAGGGGAGCAAGGACGACACCACGGACGACTCCGACGCGCCGAACCCACTTTTGCCGCCTGGCGACAGCCGGCGGCAGCTCCACCAGAGAAGACCATCTCCCCCCTTCCCCACGACCCCTCTCTTCACGGCCGCGGCCGCTCAGCCGCGCCGCGCGCCGGACCAGGCTCCCTGTCGACCTCCGCCCTCTTTATTGACGGGCCCTGGACGCGACAGCCGCCCGCAGCGTAGGTAGCCCGGCTCCGCCGACAGGGTGACCGGCGCGCCTGCCTCACCACGCCTAGGCCCGGAGCGCCGCGGCCAGCAGAGGCTACGGAACAGGAGCGGCACCACCTGCGCCCCCCTTTTTTTTGCTGCAGCAGCTGCCTACGACCCACCGAGGACCCCCTCTGCGCGAACGCCACCGCTGTAGGCTCACTTGAACGTCGGCTCACCAACGAGCACACCACCGCTGGCAGCCACACCCAGCCTCACCTCTCCCTCCCTCTTCATATTCATTCCTCCTCGCCGTCCTCCCCCTTCCTCTCCCTTGGCGCGCGCCGTAGCATGGGACACCCCTCGCGTATGGGGGCCTGGTCGACAAGGGGGTGGGTGATACGAGAAGGGCGAGGGCGAGGATCCCGTTCTGCTCTTGCTTGTCCGTGTTCCCCGGTGGCTGCGCCGCCGGGGTGTCTTCAACACCGCGTACCAAAGTAATTGTTAGGCCCTGGCAGTCCTGAGTCGCTCTCGGACATCACTTCTGCAAGGCTGGCCATGAACATCCGCGTAGTCTTGCACATTGTACAGCGCATGCGCGCAGCGCTAAGGCGAGAGCCACAGTTTGAAAAGGGACCGTGCTCAATCCGCGAAATTCTTACAAAGTTCAAAGCGAATGTGCGCGGCGCTAAGGCGAGAGCTGCAATGTTTAAGACGATCGTGCGCGGCGCTACGGCGAGAACCACATTTTGGAAACGAACCGTCCTCAGTCCGTGAGACTTTTGCAACGAATGTGCGTGGCGCTAAAGCGAGAGGGAAATGTTGGAAGCGACCCGCCTTCCATCTGTGAAATTGTTTCCAGCTCCTAAGCCTGAGGACCATAAATGGTAAGGAACTCTCACTCGAAACGCCCGCCCCGCCCTTCCGACTAGCTTCGGGGTGCGACAGGGAACTCATAAGGGACAGGAATGGAGGAGGAGGAGGAGGAGGAGCAGGAGGAGGATGAGGAGGAGGAGCGAGCGACGGAAGAGTAACGGGGCAATTGCAAACAGGAAGTAGGCGCAATGATGTGAGACGGAGGAGGACGAAAATTATGGATGGACGGGGGATGGGAAGGGTGAACATGAAAAATGAGGATGTGGACGAGCGACGAGTTACGAGGAAGAGGAGGGCGAGGATGAGGAGAAGGAGGAGGAGGAGGAGAAGAAGCAGGAGGAGCGGGAGGAGAATTGGAGAGGACAAATGGACGAGGAACGATACATGATGAGATCAGGATGACGATGAGGGAAGGACGAGGGGGGAACGGGAGATGGAGGAGCATGATAATGAGGAGGTCTGAGGAAGGCCAAGAGAAGCAATACATCCGGCAGAGGATTTAGGAAAGAGCATGCGAAGGAGGTGGCGAGGAGGAGAAGAGGGATGGATTAGCAGGTGTAGTGATGGGGAGGAGGAGGAGGAGGAGGAGGAGCGAGGATTGTGCAACGAGAACAGATGAAAATTATATTAAGCACGTAGGAGCGAGGACAACTAGAACGAGGAATGGGAGGATGGGATGTTCGAAAGCATCGCCTGTCTGTGCGCTGATGCTGCCGATCGCATGTTGTGTCCTGCATGTCGCTCTGGCCGTATTCTCTTATCGGAGATATCATGCCGCGCCGCGTGCGAATCCCAAGTGAGGAGCGAACAGATGAAGCTCGTTCCAGGTCTTCCTCTGCGACACTTAGGCGCCCCAGCATTTGTGAGACAACGAGGCAGGTGAAGCGAATGAGAATGCTCAGGATTGTGGAATAGGGTGGTGGCCCGAACGGGGGGAGGACCTCTCGACCAGGTGGTGGGAGGTGGGGATGAGGAGGAAAAGGCGAGATGGCTCAGGAGGTAGCACTAATGTCACTTCATCTCAGGACCTGGCGATTGGGGGTCATGGACGCAGACGACCACATCCAAAACATGGAAAGGATGAAGCAAGTGTAGAGCCGGGACGGGCTGTTGCGCAGCTCCGCGCGTGTAACGCTTTAGCATGCAATATCGCTAACGGTTCTCGTTGCCCCACGGCGCACACGATGTGCACACGCTCGGTCACACGGTTGATGACGGTAGAAGGCAGCATCGTCTACGCTTCGTCCGTGTTCGATTGCTTTCGATTTGCGCGCCGTGTGCCTGGGCAAGGTGGGAGCCTTAAGTTCACATCGGATTGGAATTCAAGCACTCAGCGGTTGCGGTCATTTCTGTTGCATTGCTCGCGGTGGCCAGCAGCCCGAGCGCGCATGTCGTACATCGCTGTGCTGTGGTGGTCATGGCCAGTCGTGGTTGGCACCGCCTTGACACTCGCAAACATGTGACCCTGTAGTTCCTACACGGGGCAATCTGAACCTAGAGGTAACCCAGATTGCAGAGCATCTCGGATTTGGGCTGAGAGCGAGTCCGTGCGACCTCAAAGTTGCACGTGGTTTAGCGTATCATGCACTCTGATTTCGTTGATGGGCGTGCAGGACATGCACGATTGGCTCTACAATTCACGGCCTCTGTGGTCTGAGCAGCCCATCCCGCGCAACCGTCTTCGTTTGAACTGTCTCATGATTCACTCAAGGCGCACGAAATATGGTGCACGTGCGCATCGCCCGTATTCTCTTGAGTAAGTGTGGCGTCTTCATTTGGTTGCGCATTCCAGCGCATATGGGCTACGTCAGACTTGCCAAAATCGCAGCCCCCTCTTCCCCCGCAGTGACAGTGTCACAGAAGTCGCGCTCACGGACGACCTTGCCGATCTGCAGGCCACTTCCTTGCGGGAGGAGGGCGCCCGAGTGAGAAGCGGAGGAGTGAGGCCACAGTTGACGAAGCGGCATGCCAGGGTTCCCAGAACTCCTACGTAGTGATTCTTCTCAACCTCGACCCCCACAGATCCGGACCCCTTCCCGAGGACCGCTTTTCCACCCCAGGTCTTTCTCTCTTGGCGGCCCCGAGGCCTGGAAAGGGCCCCCGGTGGCCGAAGCGACCAAACACTTCCCATCGCACTTCTGTGCACGACGGGGGGAGGCGAGGATATCGGGCCGCAGGCGAGGGGGAGTGCGATGGAGTGCCTGCACGGAGAGGTTCGGGTTTCCCAGCGACGGCCGTGCGCAAAGGGACCTCTGCGCGCACCTCGATCGCCCAAGCACCTCCCAGGATTCTTTCGCATGTGCCGCCTCGGCATCGTTGCCCCTCTCGCCCACGGTCGCCTCTTCTGCCCCTCTCGTCGTCGTCCACTCCCTCTTCCGCCCTCAGGAACGGCTTCGTTACCCTCCTGCACACTGTCCATTCGCCCCTTTTGCTCTTCCACGTCCCGTTCCTCATCCTCATTATGTTGCTTCTGCTCCTGAACCGAATTCCAGTCTTACCCAGGATGGGCTGAGTAGGAGGGGGATGAGGAGCATGAGCATGAGGAGGAAGGGAAGGAGGAGGAGGACGAGGAGAACACTCTTACTGCTCTCGACAAAAGACCATTTGCTATCCACGCCGGGTGCTCGACCCGAGTCTATCATTACCTCGTTACACATGGTGCACACGATCTGGAACGCTCTGGAAGCCCTGAATCCCATACACGATGACATTCCTTGGGGACACACGTTTTGATTCCGCTGGTTCCTTCCAGCGGAGCCACCCTTGTGTTGTTTCCGCCGGTCCTCCGCCACCTTCCGCCGAAAAGGGGATGATGATAACTCCGCCTGGCCCCTCGAAGGTGAAGAAGAGATGAAGAGGAGTAAGGGCGATGCTTGCGATTTGCTGGAGGAGGAGGATGAGGATGAGGAGGAGGGGAAGGGAAGGAAACGGGGGAGATGGCGGTGTAGAAAGGAGACTGACGAGGAGGAGGAGGAGGAGGAGGAGGAGGACGAGGACGAGGAGGAGGAGAAGCAGGAGGAGGAGGAGGAGGAGAAGGTGAAGCAGCAGGAAGCACAGCCAAGCTAGAAAGCATGCGGCAGAGCACGTCCTGCGGGCACGTCCGCGCCAGGGCACCGACGTCAGCGACAAAGATGCAGCCCAGCTGCCCAACGGCGACGCGGTGGCGCAGACGCGGTTCAAGAAAATAGCCAACGGCACTTGCGCGGACCATTCGGCGCATTGCTTTCCTACGTGGGGGGGGAGGGGGGTGGGGGAGGGCGAGGGCAGGAAGAGGAGGGCGATGGGAGGGCAGGGAGAGAAGGGCGAGGGGAACAGGCAGGGGGATTGTGTGCAGGGGGGGAGCGCAGGAAGAGGAGGGGCGAGTGGAACAGGAGGGGGATTGGGGAGGAAGGAGCCAGGTGGCAGAGGGAGGGGCACCAGCTCACTGGTAAGGTGAAGGTGGTCGCGCACGACTTCTCATTACCTGTTTGGCGAGAATGCGGGGCTGTAGGGGGCGTGTGCCGCTGTCCTGGCTCGCCCATGGCTTGCTCTGGGACCTCCGTCTTCAGGCTCCCCGGGAAGTTCTTCGGCCTCTCCTCCTGAGTGGTGATGGGGGGTGGCGCAAGAGATGGGGAAATGGGGCAGAGAGGACGGGAGGGACGCGCCCTGTGACAGGGGCGACGGGCCGCGAGGGGGTCAGGGGGCAAGGGGCCGAGAGGTCTCGGGCCATCGGGCAGGCATCGGCTGCGCGCCAGAGTGACCTCTTGCCGGAGCGACCTCTGGTGCGGGCACGCAACGTGTTGCGACAGCAGCGTCTTGCGCGCTCGGGTTCGGCCTCCGCGCGGCCCCCAGAAGCTGCGCGCCAAGGGTCACTGTTGCCTGGGGTCACTCTTGCGTGTAGCCGAGGGGGGCCCGGGCGCCTCGGACAGGAGCCTCGGGGGGCGGCTGGACGGCCTTGATCTGCACCTCGATCTGCAGTTCGCTTTGAGCTCTACATGCCAGATAAGATAAATATGCGTAGTTCGGACCTCTTACAGTATAGTGCAGTACCCGAGTTGTGTAGCACCCCCTAGGTGTTGCAGCTCAGCTTTTGTGCATGGTGATGTTCGTCGCTCGCGCTTAGGAATGCCCTCTTAAAGGGCCGCGGATTTCGTCTGCCTCTCTTGAAGGGCGCTGTCTGCCCCTGGACGGGAGGCGTTCGTTCGCTTTGGGCTGCGTAGGGCCCGCGCCCTCAGGAGCTCGGCTTCCGCCCGATCTTGACGAAGGCCCTGCCTCTTGCCCGCGCCCGCCCGGGCGCCCCGCTAAGCGGCGGAGCAGGAGGAGGAGAAGGAGGAGGAGGAGGAGCATGAAGAGGTGACGGTGACAGTGATTGTGAGGGTGATGGTGCTGGTGATGCTGGTGATGGTGGTGATGGTGGTGATGGTGGTGATGGTCATGGTGATGCTGATGATGGTGATGACGATGATAATGGTTATGGTGGTCATGCTGATTATGGTGATTGTGATGATGATGATGTTGCTGATGATGCTGATGATGCTGATGATGATGATGACGGTGGTAATGGTGATGGCGATAGTGATGGTGATGATGGTGGTGGAGATGATGATTGTGATGGTGATGATGACGATGACGATAACGATGACGATGATGATGATGATGATGGCGATGGTGGTGGTGATTGTGATGATGAGCGATAACGGCAATGATTATGTTGATGATGTTGATGTTGATGTTGATGTTGCGGATGGTGACGGTGATGATGATGATGATGATGATGATGATTATGATGATGATGATGATGATGATGATGATGATGATGATGATGATGATGCGGAGGAGGAGGAGGAGGAGGAGGAGGAGGAGGAGGAGGGTGAGGAGGAAGAGAGGGGGGAAGAGAAGGGAGAGGGGGAGGACTAGGAGAAAGAGGGAGACGGTCTGCAGGAGAGGGTAATGATGGTGGAGAAGGTTGAGGAGGAGGAGGAGGAGGAGTAGGAGGAATAGGAGGAGGAGCGGCAGCGGGAAGGAACATGAGGAGAATGAGTATGTGTGTCATGTCATGAGGAAAAGAGGAGGAACAGGAGGATGATAGTAATAATACTAGGGGAGAGGAGTGCAGCTGCTTGGGCGGCATGGGGTGCTATTAAATGGCCGGCATCCTCGTCCATTTGCCCAGCCGTGCTTACAGTTTACGACAGGCTCACAGGCAGCTGGCTAGTGATTTAGCCTTAGGGAGTTGTGTAGCCACGTCCAGAACCCACAGAAAACATGTCGACAACGCGGACGGAGAACTCGTTGGGGCCACATCTGCCTTCACAAGTGTTGTATTATGCGGCGCCCGGGTGTATTGGAACGCCTCGGATATTCGCGGATGTCTCAGGGTGGCCTCGGATAGATATGAATTTGGCGCGGATAGCCAGGAAAATTCTCGAAAGACGTGCGGCCTCCCCGCTGCCCTTGTGAGAAGCAGATCCTCTGGCACGAATCCACCGTCCACTTGCCTTTGTGCGTTGTTGCAGCCTGCTCATCTAACGTAGTTCCCAATGCCTCTTCCATCAGCCAGCCGAACTATCACTATTCAACGAGCGTGCCGCCTGGGCGACTGCCAGTCACGAAGCACCGCGGTGTGTGTGTGTGTGTGTTGGTGTGTGTGTGTGTGTCTGTGTTTTCTCCGCCTCGACACTGCGCGCGAGGCCGCGACCGTCAAAAAGAGAATGTGTGTGTGTGCCTGTGTGTCTCTGTGTGTGTGTGTGTCTGTATGTGTGTGTGTGTGTGTCTGTATGTGTGTGTGCGTGTGTGCGTGCATGCGTGTATGCGTGTCCGTGTGTGTGTGTATGTGCCGTCTCCCTCCCGCTGCCGCCAGGCGCCTCCTCTTCCCTCCTCGCGCATCGTGGCTTAATTCGCCTTCGTATGGCCTACCACCGCCCTATCTTCAGCGCAGTGACTCTGCCTAGCCGCCGACGCAAAAGTGTGTGTGTATGTGTCGTGTGCGTGGTGTGTGTGTGTGTTGTGTGGTGTGTGTGGTGTGTGTGTGTGTGATGTGTGTGGTGCGTGTGGTGTGTGTGTGTGTGATGTGGTGTGTCTTGTGCGTGTGGTGTGTGTTGTGTGTAGTGTGTTGTGTGTTGTGTGTTGTGTGTTGTGTGTGATGTGTGCAATGCACTGTGTGTTGTGCGTGTGTTGTGTGTAGTATGTGTTGTGTGTTGTGTGTTGTGTGGTGCGCATTGTATGTTGTATTGTGTGGTGTATGTTGTGTGTTGTGTGTGTTGTGTGTGTTCTGTGGTGTGTGTTGTGTGTGTTGTGTATGTGTGTGTTGTGTGTTGCGTGTTGTGTGCGTTGTATGTTGTGTGGTGTTCGTTGTGTGTGTGTTGTGTGATGTATGTGCTGTCTGTGTTGTGTGTTGTGTGTTGTGAATGCTGTGCATGTCGTGTGTTATGTGTTGTGTGTTGAGGTGTGTGTTGTGTGTTTGGTGCGTTGTGTGTGTGTTGTGGGGTGTGTGTTGTGTTTGGTATGTGGTGTGTGCTGGGTGTTGTGTGTCGTATGTTGTGTGTTGTGTGTTGTGTGTTGTGTTGTGTTGCGTGGTGTATCGTGCGTTGTGTGTGCTGTGTGTGTGTTGCGCAGTGTGTGCGTTGTGTGTTGTGTGTTGTGTGTTGTGTGTGTTGTGAATTGTGTGTGTGCTGTGTGATGTGTGTTGGTTGTGTTGTGTGCGTTGTGTGTATGGTATGTGCTGTGTGCGTTGTGTGTAATGTGTGTTGTATGGTGTGTATGTTGTGTGTTGTGTGCGTTGTGTGTTGTATGTGTTGTATGTGTTGTGTGTTGTGTGTGTTGCGTGTTGTGTGTGTTGTGTGTTGTGTGCTGTGTGTTGTGTTATGGTGTGTTATGTTTGTTATGTGTGTTAGATATGTTGTGTGTTGTGTGTTGTTTGGTGTGCGTGTCTTGTGTGTGATGTGTGTTGTGTGTTAGGTGCTGTGTGTGTTGTGTGTGTTGTGTTATGTATGTTCTGTGTGTTAGGTATGGTTTGTGCTGTGTGTGTTGTGTGTAGTACGTGTTTTGTGTTTTGTGTGTTGTGTGTTGTGT
This sequence comes from Prorocentrum cordatum, assembly GCA_963575745.1. Taxonomy (NCBI): domain Eukaryota; class Dinophyceae; order Prorocentrales; family Prorocentraceae; genus Prorocentrum; species Prorocentrum cordatum. The sequence continues at coordinate 379,753 of CAUYUJ010000636.1, forward strand.
GTTGTCTGTGTTGGGTGCTGGGTGTCGTGTGTGTGTGTGTTGGGTGTTGCCTGTTGTGTGTTGTGTGTGTTGTGTATGGTGTGTGCTGTGTGCATTGCGTGTGGTGTGTGGTGTGTGTGTTGTGTTTGCTGTGTGTTGTGTGTTGTGTGTGTTGTGTGTTGTGTGCGGTGTGTGGTGTGCGTTGTGTGTGTTGTGTGTTGCTTGTTGTGTGTTGTGTGTGTTGTGTGTTGTGTGGTGCGTGTGTTGTGTGTTGGTGTTGTAAACCCTAAACCCTAAACCCTAAACCGTTGTGTATGTTGTGTGTTGTGTGTGTGTGTTGTGAATGTTGTGTGTATTGTGCGCGTGTGCGTGTTCGTGTGTGTGTGCGTGTGCGTTTTCGTTTGCGTGTGCATGTGCGTGTGCGTGTGCGTGTGCTTGTGCTTGCGTGTGTGTGTGCGTGTGCGTGTGCGTGTGCGTGTGTGTGTGTGTGTGCTTGTCTGCCTGTGCTTCTGTGTGTGTGTGTCTGTGTGTGTGCGCGTCTGTGAGTGCCTGTGTTTGTGTGCGTGAGTGTGTGTGTGTGTATGTGTGTCTGTGTGTGCGTGTGTGCGTGTTTGAGTGTGTGCGTGTGTGCGTGTGTGCGTGCGTGCGTGTGTGTGTGTGTGTGTGTGTGCGTCTGTGTATCTGTGTGTGCGCGTGTCTGTGTGTCTGTCTGTGTGTGCTATGTGTTGAGTGTGATGCATGTCTGTCTGTCTGTCTGTGTGTGTGGGCCTGTGTGTCTGTGTGATTATGTGCGTCTCTTTCGCCGTGTGTGCTTCTGTGTTTCTGTGTGTGTCTGTCTCTATGTGCGTCTTTGTGTATATGCCTGCGTGTCTGTTTGCCCGCGTGTGTGACTGTTTGAGTGTATGGATGTGTGGGTGTGCGTGTGACTGTGGATGTGGGTCCGGCTGTGGGTTGTATATGTATATTTGTGTGTATGTTTGTCTGTTTGTGTGTGTGTTGTGTGTCTCTGTGTGGCTCTGCGTGTCTGTCTGTCTGTCTGTCTCTTTGCGTGTCTCTCCGTGTGTTTCTCTGTGTGTCTCTCTCTGTGTCTCTCTGTCTGTTCGCTTTACTCGCCAGCGCAGTCCCTCTGACTAGCCGCCGACGCAAAAGTGTCTCTCTGTCTGTCTCTCTGTGTGCATCTCTGTGTGCATCTCTGTGTGCCCCTCTGTGTGTGTCACTCTGCGTCTCTCTCTGTGCGTCTCCCTGCGTGCCTCTCTGTGTGTCTCTCTGTATGTCTATGTGTCCACGTGTCTGTGTATGTGTGTCTGCGTGTGGGTGTGTCTCACTGTGTCTCTGTGTGTCTTTGTGTGTCTCTCTGCGTGTCTCTGTGTGTCTCTCTGTGTCTCCCTCTGTCTGTCTCTCTGTGTGCCTCTCTGTTTGTCGCTTTGTGTGTCTCTCTGTATCTCTTTCTCTATATGTGTCTCTCTTCGTGCCTCTCTGTGTGTCTCTGTGTCCGTGTGTCTGCGTGTCTGTGTGTGAATGTGTGTCTGTGTGCCTGCGTGCCTTTGTGTGTTCTTACAGTATGTGTCTATCTGTATGTTTGTCTGCGTCTGTGTGTCTCTGTGAGTATATGTGTCTGTGTCTGCTGTGTGTGTGTCTGCGTATGTGTGTCTGTGTATGTGTCTTTGTGTGTGTGTGTCCGTGCATGTGTCTCTGTGTGTGTGTCTCTGTGTGTGTGTCTCTGTGTGTCTGTGTGTGGGTGTGTCGCTATGTGTGTCTTTGTATGTTTCTGTGTGTACCGGTGTGTGTATGTGTGTCTGTGCCTGTGTCTGTGCCTGTGGCTGTGGTTGTGTGCCTGTATGTGTGCCTGCGTGTGTCTCGGTGTGTGTTTGTGTGTGTATCTGTGTGTGCGTCTGTGTGTGAATGTCTTCGTGTGTGTCTGTGTGTGTTGCCAATCCGCCGGAGCAGTCGCCCTCTGCCCAGCCGCCGACGCAGAAAAGTCTGTGTATGTTTGCGTCTGTGTGTGCCTGTGTGTGCCTGTGTGCCTGTGTGTCTGTGTGCGTGCGTGTCTCTGTGTGCGTGTGTGTGTGTGCGTAGGTGTGCGTGTATGTGCGGGTGTGAACATGTGTGTTCGTGTGGATGTGTGTGTGTGTGTGTGTGTGTTTGCGTGTGTGTGTGAGGGTGTGCGTGTGTGCGTGTGTGCGTGTACGGTGTGCGGTGTGCGCCGTGTGTGTATTTGCGTGTGTGTGTGTGGGTGCGTGTGCGTGTGCGTGCGCGTGTTTGTGTGCCTTCGCGTGTACGTATTCGTATGTGTGCGTGGGTGTGCATTTGCCTCAATATATGTCTGCGTATGTGTCCGTATCCGTCTCTGTGCCTGTGTTTGTGTCTGAAATTGTCTGTCTGTCTGTCTGTATGTCTGTCTCTGTGTGCCTGCGTGCGTCTTTGTGTTGTGTATGCTGTGCGCTGTGTGTGTGCTGTGTGTTTGTGGGCGCTTGTCTGCGTCTGTGTCCGTGTCTGTGTCTGCGTGTCTGCGTGTGTGCGTCTGCGTCTGCGTCGAGCTACCAAGGGGGCAGCGTCCGAGCCACGGGCAACAGCACACAGCCCTGGACAGAAAGGCCACCGAGGCCAGGGGTCCCTCGAGGCTCCATCAGGCTAGAGGGCACGGTGCACGGCCAAAGAAGCCTGCTCAAGCACCGCGGGCGCATCGGGCCTCGCGCCAGCGGCCCCGACCCTACCCCAGAGGCTTCCTCGAGGTGGGCAGGAGCCCAGGGGCAAGGCGGCCCCGTCGCCTCGCCGCCTCCCGCTGCGCGGGAGCCGCACGACGGCGCAGGGCGGGGACGGCGCCAGCACGAGGGTTCACGAGCAGCCGGCCCCGTCTCTTCGCGACCCCGCCACACCTCCTGCAGTATACAAACGAGGGACATGGGAAGATTTCGTTACCTCTGTCCGAGGTGATCCGGCAGCTGCCACCGCCGCGTTCCCCCGCCTCCGAGCCAGGCTGGAGATCAACGCCAGAAAGACGCAGGTGTGGTCTCCGACGGGGCCAGAGGCCGCACCTCCAGAACTGAGCGCGCACTTCGTGCAAGTGCCCCCCGTGCTCTGCACGCACCTGCGGGCGCGGGGCGACGTGGCCGACGCTCCCTTCGAGCTGCGCCAGAGCAGCGGCATTGAGCAGGCGGCTGGGCGCTTGACGCAGCTCTGGAATGCCATCTGGCCGCTTGGAGAGCGCACGGTCGGCGAGCACGGGCTCTCGCTGCAAGCGATCGGGAGCTTGCGCACCTACGCGGGCGCTGTGAGAGAGCGCGTCCTGCGCGCGCAGCTGGCCGGCGAGGCGGAGGCGGCCCGCTACAACGCTTTCCTGGCGGGCTACTGGGAGGAGCTCGCCGGGCGGCCCTTGGGCGCCACGGCGCGGGAGATCCTCGGCCTCACCCTGAAGCTCTCTGGCGCGGGGCTGCAGTGGGACACTGCGCGGCGAGCCGCGGCCTTCTGGGCCAGCTGGACGCGGCGCCGCGACTCGGCGAGGCCTTCTCCGACGCACGGACGGAGCTCTCCCTCCAGGGCGCGGATCCCGCGCCGGGCGCGGATCCCGCGCCGGGCGCCTCCTGGCTAGACGCTCTGCAGCACCCGGCGAAGCAGAGCACGCTTGCGCAGGCTGTGCATCAGAAAACCCACGTTGCCCTACGGCAGCATCTGCGCAGCTACGAGCGAGCGACGCCCCCGGGAGCCGGAGGGCCTGGGGGGCTCCTCGGCTACCCGAGCGATCCCGCGCGCTCGATGGAGGACCTGCTCTGGGCCACGGAACTTCGTGCCCGCTCGCATGTGCCCAGGCCTGAACGCGCGCAGGCAGAGCTCCAGGCGGCCGCGCAGACCTGCTAGAACCACGAGTGCTTACAAGGTCGTGAGCTGCGCGGTCCATACCCAGCTGGCCCTGCAGCGCCGACGGGCAACTGGACTGGCTTGACTGCGCTATTCTTCTTCCTCCTCCTCCTCCTCCTCCTCCTCCTCCTCCTCCTCCTCCTCCTCCTCCTCCTCCTGCTACTCCTCTTATGTTTATTATTTTTCCTCTTCCGCCTCATCATCATCAGCATCCTCCTCCTCCTCCTCCTCCTCCTTCTTCCTCCTCCTCTCGAGCCCTTTCTTCTTCCCCGCCCCTTGCCTCCAGCGGGCACGCGCGCGCGTAACAGTGGGGGGGCCAGCGGTGCAGGGCCCCTGGCCGTGCGTCCGTCGCTTCCGCCTCCCGTTTCCCTCCCCGCTCCTTCCTGCCCTCCCTCCTCCCTCCTCCTCCTCCTCCTCCTCCTCCTCCTCCTCCTCCTCCTCCTCCTCCTCTCCCTCCTCTCCTCCTCCTCCTCCTCCTCCTCCTCCTCCTCCTCCTCCTCCTCCTCCTCCTCCTCCTCCTCCTCCTCCTCCCTCCGACGGAACACCCAGAAGTATGTGCCGCTGTCTCGGCTGGCGGGCCTCTGAGGCCAGTCCAAATACGGGACCGACCCGGGCCCAGGAGCGCCGTGGCAGCCGGCCCCAACGAAGGATTGCCCAGGCCGCGGCGGCAGCGTGACGCTGGACTTGAACCCCAAAAGCCGGGGGCCCTTGCGCGACGGGCGCAGGGACTCTCTCGCGTGCGAGCGGGGGCAGGGGTGGGCGCGGGCGCGGGTGCGGGTGCGTGCACGCGCGGGTTTGTCCGCGCGCGCCCCCGGCCCCCGCTGCCGCCCCTCGGGGGCGCCGAGGGAGGTCAGCTGCAGCATGGCTGCGCACGCCCTGGGCCTCGTCGAGACGGACCCCGCGATCTCGGAAGCCGAGCCAGAGCGTCCAGAGGCCGCAGCAGCGCTCTCCCCCCCCCCACCCCAGAGGAGGGAGAGAGGGGAGGAGGAGGAGGAGGAGGAGGAGGAGGAGGAGGAGGAGGAGGAGGAGGAGGAGGAGGAGGGGAGGCGTTTCTCGCTCTTTCTCTCACTCCTGGAGCGCCCTCGTCGCCATCGCTGGAGATCCGCTTCGAAATGCTGGCCGGAACGCACCCGGGGAACAAATCCAGAGGTGCCCCCAGAGAAGTGTATAAATTTCGATCCGATCGATCCGATTCGGGGTTCGAGTTTTGACTTTTGTCGTCGGTCATCTCGTAGGTTGCCGCATGTGTTCCGCGGATGTCTGGATCGTCCAGAACTGCCGCTGAAGACCCGGGGTATGACCCGAACGCCGACGTAAGGGCCTATTTCGACCCGATCGATCCGATTCGATATCGATTTCGGCTGGCCCGATCCGATTCGATTTCGATGCTATGCGGCCCGATGTTCGCATGGCGTTGTTGTTGTGCCTCCTTGCGCGCCCAATCCGATTCGATTCCGACTCAGTGCCAATGCAGCCCGATCCGACATACGTTCCGATCCAATCCATTTCCCGATTGGATATTGACTGATCTTGCCGCAGAAGGGGAGGAGAGAAAAGGGACGGGGTGGGGGATCACAGGGATTACAGCCGTCGCGCAGCGATACATGGTACACTCCACCGCTTGATCACGAGCTCGAGTTTCAGCGTTTGGGGACTTGGTCGGGAGCAGTCCTATCGAGATGCTCACGGTTGGCTTTGGAACTGGGTAAATGACATGGTTCGGAAGGGAAGGAGGGAGGATGGGCCGCCGGCCGGTGGTGCAGCTGGGGGATCAGGGGGAAGATCGAGGCCTCCCAAATTGGGGCTCGAGAGCCGTATCCATCGAGCAGCGATGTAATACATTCCACCAATTGGGCACGAGCTCGAGGCTCCGCATTCGGGAAACTGACCAGGAGCAGTTCTATCGATGCGCTCACGACGAGCCTTGGAGATGGGTTTCTGACATGGCTCACTGAAGGAGGGGGGAGCGAGGGAGGAAGGGAGGGATGAAGGAGGGGCCGCAGGCCAATAGTGCAACCTGGTGGAGGAGCGGCTGATGGACAACATTTGTTACGTTGATTGGAAGACCCCCCGCGCCCCCAACTCAACATGGGAAGGCGGCGCCGTGTGTCCGACCCCATCTACCGCGGACTTAGTTGGGGAGGTCTCCAGAAGAACCGGGGGGAGTTACGCGACTCCAGAAGGAGGACGAGATGAGAGAGAGAGGTCCAGGAATCGACGGCGATCCCAGGGGAAAGTCAGCGGGGGCGGGCCTTCTCAGAAGCCTCGGAGGGCGCGGGGCCTTCTGAGAAGCTTCCCGAGCCCTCCCCGAAGCTACGGAAGACATCTCAGAAGGCGGGTGGGAGCTGCGAGGCAGCCCCGCCGCCTTCCGAGGAGGCCTTCTCCCTTTCCCCCCCCCCCCGGGCGCCCCGACGACGCGAAGTCGCTCCACCTCGCCAGCCGTCCGCCCCTTCTGGCCTGCCGCCTCCGCTCCGCGAGGCCCTCGGGGCCTGGCGCTGCCGGAGCGGGGCCGAGAGGGGCCCGCAGCGCGGCGCCTGCCGCGCGGGCCGACGCGGCGTGCCGGCTCCGGCCGGCGGCCAGCGGCCAGGCCGGCTGGCCCGCTCCGCGGCCAGGCGAGTCACCCCGCGGCCGAGCCCCTCCGCCGGGCTGCGCGCGCCGAGGCCGAGCGCCATGGAGGGCCGCGCGCAGCGCCGCTCTCGGGCACGGCGCGCCCTGGAGTCAGTTTGTTCGTTATTATTTTCATATAATATATATATATATATATATATATATATATATATATATATAATATATACATACATACATACATACATACATACATACATACATACGTACGTACATACATACATACATACATACACATACATACATACATACGTACATACATACATACAACATACATACATACGTACGTACATACATAAATACATACATACATACATATATGGAAATTTTAGTTCTTTTACAAAAAAAAAAAAAAAAAAAAAAAAAAAAAAAAAAAAAAAAAAAAAAAAAAAAAAACGGGCGTTGTCGGAGGGGGGGGCAGGGGTGCGGGAGGGGGGGCTGGTAGCCTCACGATTCGCGCAGGCGCCGTCTGGGAATCAGCTGCAGGCCTCGGAACAAGACAGCGAACGTTCACACATTCATCGGTCAACGCCTCCCCTCCCCCCAGTGTTCAAACTTGGCGGTGGGTCTGATCAGTTGCACTTCAGCCGCAGTCTCCTCTGCGCGTACCAACTTTGTAGTGTTTCCCTCTACCGTACCCCTGGCAATTCCCAAAAGGCGGCGGCGCCAATGTGACGTTCTCAGATGGGTGCGGGGGGGGGCGGCATCTCTGGCAACGGCCGTCATCGCGACTCCTAATAGGCTGGGGGGCCTTGCAGCGGTTCCGTGTTGCGGACAGCGCGGATCTTTGGATGGGCCCTTTAAGCCCCTTCCAAGCAGAAATGGCTGGTCCAGGACGCCCGTGCAACTTCCGACGGGCTGCATGCTGCCGCAGCCGCGTGAAACCTTCAGCCGCGAGGGGCTGGAGGAGGGGCAGTCGCGAGCCGCGCCAGCTCCGGCAGCGACCAGAGACCTCCTGCAGCAGGGTGTCCCGGCAGAGCTCGTTGAGCGCGCTGGCCACGTCTAGGGAGAGCACGGCGGCGCCGCCACGCACGGAGCCCGCCTCCCCGGTGACCCGGGCGGCGTCTGCCACGCAGCGTGGGGTGGACCAGGGTTGCCCCCGCGGTTTTCGCAGTGGCGATTTCGACGCTTGACGAGTACATGGAGGCGGCGGCGGGCCGCGTGGAACCCCCGAGGCCAGGGTGGTGGCCTGCCTCGACGACGTGTGCGGCGTGGGCAGCCCGCGCGCGCTGGCACGACCACTCCTCGCAGCGCCAGAGCTCCTTTCGGCGCAGGGCCTCCGCTCGAGCGCACGGAAGACAAAGGTCTGGATCCCGCGCGCGCTGCCGTTGCCTGCATGGGCCGCTGGCCAGGGCGGAAGTGCCCGAGCTCACGCGCGTGGGGGGCATTCTGCCTTGAGTGCGCCACGCCGTGGGAGCAAACCCGGGCGCCGACCCCGCGAGGGAGAGTTTCTCGCCAGCTGCCGCCCCGCAGGTGGCCCGGGACCACCTCGACGCCTACCTCGCGGCCCTCCGACAGCTCCGAGGATACCAGCTGCGCACCCAGGACGAGCTCACGTTGTTCTGCACCGTCGCCAACGGCGCTGCCCTGCGCCACGCGACGGCGCACCTGCTGGACGAGGCGCGGTGTCACGTCTACGACGCGGTGGTCCTCGGCAACGCGCACGAGGTCTTGAAGCCGCTCACCGGGCACCAGGAGCTCCACGCGCGCGACCAGGCCCTCCTGCCCGTCGCCGTTGGCGGCCTCGGGCTCTAAGGCCTCGCGCACCGCAGGCTGTCGGCCTTTGCGGGGGACTGGCGGGCGCGCTGGGCCAGCGTTTGCAGCGGGCTCGGGCCACCTAGCCTCAATGCCTTCCAACAGATTCGCTTGGCGTGAGCTGCCCGATCCGGCGGCAAGGCGTCCAGGAGCCGCCGCTGGCGCACGTGCTGCTCTGGCGCCGCGAGGGCCTTGGCCATCGTCTCCGCGGCGGCGCAGAGCCAGTCCGCGCTGCGTGCCAGAACCGCGCGGCCCGCGCCCTCGGCCCCCACCCGCCGGGGCTGCCACGTCGGCGGCGGCACGACCCTGCGCCGCGATGGCGTCGGGGACTGACTCGCCCGCTGGCCGCGCGCCCGCGGCGCGACAGACGTGGACACGGAGCAGTTCGCGCCCGCGCGGGACCGGCGGCGCGCGGGCGGCTGCGTCGAGGCAGTTAGCCTTGACGCAGCCCACACCGACCCCGCGGCCGCCGCGACCAACGTCGGCTGGACGACGCCTTCGGCGCGGACACGCCCGCGGGCTGGGGCCGCGCCGCACGGGACGGCGCTGCCGCAGCGGGGTCGGGGGGACGCAGGCACCGACGCTATCCAGGCCCAGTTTTCACAGCCTTCGCGCTGGAGGCCCTAGGGCGCGTTGGGACGGAGGCGCAGGCGCTCCTCCGCACTAGGGCGCGCGGCGACGCCGGACGCCGCCGTGCTGGCGCTGATTCGCCAGGGGCCCGCGGCGACGCTGCAGCGCGGAAGCGCTGAGGCCTTCCGCCCCGCTTGCCTCGGCGCGCGCCGGGCGGCGCGCCGCGGGGCAGGCGGCGCCGAGCCGGCGGCCCGCCGCGCGCGCAAGCTGAGCTCGGGCGCGCGCTTGGCCAAGCCTGGCGGCAAGCCGCCCGAGCGCGCGCTGCCCCGGCACTTCGCCGCGGGCGCGGGGCCCGCGCCAAGGGCGGCTGGGCGGCGGCGGCACGGATGCAGCTCGGGGGCGGGGCACTTGCCAAGTCGGCGCGAGGCTTCGGCTAAGTCGGCGCAAGGCAGAGAGCTCCAAGGAGAGCAGGGCCAGCAGCGGCGCGGCGCTGCTGGACGGCCGCGAGCGCGGCCGCAGCTGGGGCGGCGGGAGGGCGCCGCGCGCGGCGGCGGCAGCTTCGGTGGCGCCGCGCGGCGGCGGCGGCGGAGGCTGGCGGACGGCCGCTGCGGCGGGGCGCGCCCGCCAGCTCCGAAGCGCGGCCGGGAGCTAGCTGCACGGGCGGCGACGCGCCGGGCAGCTGCGGCGCCGCCAGGGAGCGCCCGCGGCGGCAGCGAGCCGGCCGCGGCGCTGGCGGGCAGCGGCGGCGCGCGGGCAGGCGCGCGCGCGGCGCATCGCCCAGTCTCCCGAGAGGCCCCGCGGATTCGGGAACCTTCGGGGTTGAAGGCCGAGGAGGAGGAGGAGAAGGAGGAGGAGGAGGAGGAGGAGGAAAGGGAGGAAAAGGAGGAGGAAAAGGAGGAGGGAAAGGAGGAGGAAAAGAAGGAGGAAAAGGAGGAGGAGGAGGAGGAGGAAAGAAAAGGAGGAGAAAAAGGACGAGGACGAGAAAGAAAAGGAGGAGGAAAAGGAGGAGGAAAAGGAGGAGGAGCAGGAGCAGGAGGAGGAGGAGGAGGAGGATGAAGAGGAGGAGGAGGAGGAGGAGGAGAAAAACGAGGACGAGGAGGAAGAGTAGGAGGAGGAAGAGGAGGAGGAGGAGGAGGAGGAGGAGGAAGAAGAAGAGGAGGAGGAGGAGGACGAGGATGAGCACGGGGAGGAGGAGGAGGAGGAGCAGCAGCAGGAGCAGGAGCAGGAGGAGGAGGACGAGGACGAGGACGAGGACGAGGAGGATAAGGAGGAGGAGGAGGAGGCCGAGGTGGCGGTCAGCGCGGCAAGCCCGCGATTGGCATCAACATTCGCAACCTCATATGTTTCTCTTGTCCTAGGCGTGGGACCACGCCGACACCCACAACAAAGACGATAAGTAGCAAGATCACCTGCCTTTCACAGGCGGCTTCGTCGACAACACGTTGACGCTCGAGTTTTACTGCGCCTACACAAGGCACGAGAACAGTTGCAAGCTTATCACAGCGCACAGCAAACGCCGCGACATCCACCACACGATCCATCAATAGCACCGTGGCGATCAAGATCGATCCGTACGCCGAGCAGGGGACCACCAACGCGCTCAACTACGACAGCGATTGGCGCGGGACTGGACAAGTGAAAGAGCTACCACTGGGCAGTGCGGCGGGAGGCCAAGCATCCCGACACCTCCTGGATCAAGGGCGATTGGAAAAAAACAACAAAGCATCCAACGGTAAGGGCAAAGGCAGCTTCCCCAAGCCACGCGACGACGTTCTCGACGACATAGCCAGGCCGTTGAAGGGCAATAACAAAGACAGAAACGGCAAGGGCAAGCAGCAGTCCCCACAGGAGGAGGAGACCTCGGCCAAGAAGAATCAACGTGAATCCAACCAGGGCTGCAACGACCACAGCACCATGATCATCAACAACGTCATGCCCACGTACAAGGTCTACGCTGCCAGAAGACACGACTGGGAAGCACCCCCAAACAACCCCAAACTCAAAGAAGAGTTGGGGAAGATCTAGGTCATGGAACAAAGGCGGGCAGTCGCAGCCATCATGAAGAACAGCACTGCCCGGCTACATACTACCGACGCCGGGCCCCGGATTGCTTTCATCAAAGCCATGATCATCAGCAGCATGCCGCTTGACGCAGGTGCCGCCGACGACGAAGCGGAACCTGGCCGAAGAGAATGCCAACCCCTTAAGACTCCTACACCAACGCCCAGTAGGCAAACCAGGGTAGGCGAGTCTACAGAAGGTCATAACGTTGGCGCCCTATTCAATACACTCGAGGAGGTCAAGCAGCGTCCCGTCCAGGACGCTCAGAAAAATAGGAAAGAGGCCAATGAGAACTTCGAAAACCGCCACCAGACCAGCAAGGAGCTCGGAGCCGCAAGAGAAGAGGCCAGAGCTGAACTACAGGAGCTTCGACAACACCTACGAGGGGTTGAGGCCAACTTTGAGACCGAGCGGACAAAAGCAGGGGCACACCACCAACGAGGCCGAGGGCATCCAACACAAGCTAGGGGAGGAGCTTGCCATTGCCCACTACCATGATACTCACGACAAGATGGCCGCGCATCACGAATATGTCCTAAAACGAGCCACAGCCGAGCTCTACGGCACGGAGTAAGAAGCGGAAATTATCAAAATCGATTGCCAGAAAAATGTGTCATCCCTGGGAGAGAGGACCTCCTTCGTGGACAGTGAGAACGAGCTGAAGAAGGCACAGCAACCACTCGAGCGCCACGAGCAGACCCACACCATGCGACGACATCTGCCATCCTTGGCGTTTCGCGTATCCCCACCACCCCATCCAAAACCGACGCCCAGGGGAGTTAAGACGATCAGGGAAGTGCAGGAGCAAAGAAGGGGGGCAGCCGCTACCGTTCGGGGGAGGAGGAGGACGAGGAGGAGGAGGAGGAGGAGGAGGAACAGGAGGAGGAGGAGGACCAGGCGGAGGAGGAGGAGGAGGAGGAGGAGGAGAACGAGGAGGTGCAGAAGGTGCAGGAGGTGCAGGAGGAGGAACGGATGACTCTTGGAAGTTTGTTAGAGGCATTTGGGGGCATCTAGGAGACATCTTGGCGCACCCAGGGCAGTCTTTGAGCGTCTTCGGTGCTTCGGGGATCCTCTTGAGGCATCTTGGGGGGCTCGCGGGAGCCTCTGAGAGGCTCGTTGGGCGCCTCTTGGGACCGTCCGGGCGCCTCTTGGGGCCATCATTGGACGCCCTTGAGCCATCTTGGAAGTCATCGGTCAAAAAGATAGGGGATGTGCTTTAATTAGGGCCCCCACCACCACCACCACCACCCGCGGGAGCCCAAACAACGCATCTTGGGGCGTTCTTGGAACGCTCTTGGGCGCTCTCGGGGCCGTCTTGGAGGCCTCGTGAGCCCCATCGTGAAGCCATCCTGAGGCCTCGGAAGGCCATCGGAAGCGAAAAGGCGAGAAAGCAGAAAACATTGATCTTCTTTAGGTGTTGGAAGGATTTGGGCCTCTTGGCGGCCTCCTGGGGATGCTCCCTGACACTTGGAGCCGTCTTGGAGCGTTCTTGGGGCCTCTTGGAGTATCGTGGGAACCAGATTGAGGCATCGCCGGCTATCTTGAGCCTTCTCGGAGGTCATTTTGGGCTCTCTGATGCGCTCTTGGAGCCGTCTTGGGCCACATTGGACGCCCCCACCCCATCGCCCCCCCCGTCCAAGTCCAGGGGAGGGTGTCAGGGGGGTTACACCTTTCCCCGAAGGGGAAGAAGTGGGTTAGAAGAGCAAGCGCTCTAGATCACCTACGCCCAGAGGGCTGGCGGGATTTGCAGACCAGGCAGCCGCCGACAGGGACGTAGCTGGAGGATACAGGTCACCACAGTTCTGTCACCCAAGTATAGAGACGCAACGACGCGAACAAGCGGTACTTCATAAAAAAGCCTGGTGCGGTCCACCAACCTGCTCCGCAACGCCAACCTGGGTTTGGAAGACCAAGAAAGACGCATGGAGGCCACCATCGGCAACATGGAGGACACGGTCGAACGGAGAGTCACTGACATCGAGAGACAAGTTCGAGCCAGATTAGCAACACAAGCACATCACGATGGACAACACCGGAGCAGGGCACTCACTGACATGAGCGAGTTCCAGGACCAGGCCAGGCGCCACAGCGTGCAACTCAAGCCGAAGGTCCTCTGCAACGTACCTCACAGCGAACGGAGACTGGCTCCGTGCAGCAGAGCGAAGCCCGCCAGCGCGAGACCTATATGCACAAGCAGAACGAAGCAACGCGGAGAGAAGGTAACGCCATCCACCAGAGGCGCACCGAGGAGGCCACCCAGGAGTACTTCTACGCGCAGTAACTCATGCACAACAACGCTCAGGTTCCATGGTCCGAGCCTTTCCCAGCCTCCCCCCCCCCCCCCGCGGAGTGGAGCGACATGCGATCCGCCTGCAAGACAGCGTGTCGCCGAGGCGTCCGCCGCGACGCGCTGGTCCAAAGTTCCTGACCTTATCTCCTCGCGCGCTTCACGCAGCATCTTTCATGTCAACGTAGAATCCACCCGCTCGGGCCATCGGTCGATTGTTGCGTCCCCATGTACATCCATATTCTTCCCGCCCTCTGTTTCTGCCCGCCTCCCTCTCCGCATCCCCGATCCTTTCTCATTCGCGTCTCCCCCGTTTCCCCGTTCCCTTTAAACCAAGAAGTTGCCCACCTTCCTTCATCCGCCATCTTGCGCAGCCGCAGATCCCCGTCTTTCCATTGTGACAGGGCTGCTATTACCTGCGGAACACGGAGGACCTCACTTCGACGCTTTGGCTGAATAACAACAAGGAGAGCGAGGGGAAAGGTCCCGAGATTTTCTCGCCCGTCGGTGCCCCTTCTGTCCACCGCGGCCCTTCTGTTCATCCCTGGTTCACAGCACCCCTCTTAGGTATTACGTGCGACGTATCCTCCCTTTCCCTCGCCCCCCCCCCCACACACATTCCATGCACCTGCCGCTCTCACGTCTGAGGTGGTCGGTCCGTCGGTACATGAGCCCATGGCTGTGGCGTCCAGCGCTTGCACAGCCGTGCGTTGTCTGCCGAGCCCGTTGCCAACTCCAGAGCACTCAGATGGAACGCGCCGCTGCTGTTGCAGTTTCCGAGTGCGTTTTCATAAGATTCACGAGGTCAAGCCAATCAGTTGCAGTCGGCGCCTAGCGCACACCAAATTTGCATTTCGAACATTGGATCCGAAGCCAATCATACCGATTGTTTCGTGGAACGCAGGGGTTGACAGCACGTTCCCTGTTATTGGTTCAACACGAGTCGGCCCAGTTGTTTCCATCCAGCAGGGCTTTGATTTGCGATCGTCGTGTGGGGGCGTTACCGACATAGAACAGTTACTCCGGATTTCGTAATAAGAGGGAGGGGATCTGGACCCTCCAAGACAAGCCATTTCAGACCCCCCCGTGGGAGAACCCTCCAAAACATCGTCCCCAGACCCCCCCAGGCCCTCCAAGATAGCCTGGAAGAGACCCCCCCCGAAATGAGACCCCCCTTCCTTTATTACGAAATCTGGAGCATGTTTGACACCCGTGTGGGGGGTTGGGCCCGAGCAGTTACGGCCTGAGGAAGGGGGAGAGGGGGTTGCAGCCATTGGGGGCGTTCAATGTGTCAGGGGCATGGCACAAGCAAGAGGGTGGGCAGCAGCAAACAAGGGTCGTCCCATGTGTTCACGCCCATGGGGATCAGTTGAGGGGGCGAATTGTTAACACGCATCCATCCATGGGGTGGGCTCAGCAGCCGTGGGGGAGGCATCATGAGTCGTAGATACCCGTAGTGACCATCAGACATTTGATTGGACGAGTTGGACGAGTTCTACAAACCGCCCTTAGGTGACGTAAGCGACGAGACAGGGAATCGAGAACTTGCCAATCATTTCGCATGCGAGGGTGGCCAACGACTGTTTTCATTTGTGCGGGTAAACAGGCTGGAGTGTATGTTAGCACCCGTGGAGTCATAAGCCATAGGGCGGTGTTGATTGGGGGGGGGGGCGGTGGCGGGGGCAATGTTTCATACAAACTTGCAGCAGCAGCAGCAGCAGCAGCAGCAGCAGCAGGGAGCACGCAACTTGCCAGCAGCCATTGGAGCCACCAGCTACAAGGCGTCACAGGTTGTTGATCCCCAACGGGGTCATCTGCTCAAGAGGGCGCCCACGATTCGCAAACACCCCTGGGTGCCATCAGCCACATTGGGGTCGCGGCATCTACCACCTGTGAAGGGGCAAGCAATACAGTATGTGAGTTAGGTCACGTAGTGCTGGATTTCATAGAGGCGCAGGGGCCGATAACCCAGGGGACCAGCGAAATCGCCGTGTTTCGATTTCGGACCGACGAGTTTCGATTTCACTCTCGCAAGTTTGTTCAATACGTGTTAGGCGGAATCGCAATTTCGATGTCGAGCCTAAGAGTTTCGACATCATGTCGAGTTTGGTGTGCTTTCGAGGAAGCCCCAAACGAAAACCACACGTTTTAGGCTTCCAAATGCCAGGCGAGTTGTCTGAGTCGAAACGAGGACTCCGCTTGAGACTTCCTCGAAACACCAAATCACCATATCGATCGAAGTCTGAATTCTCGGGTTCGAAAACGAAACGGCGATTCCACTCTGGATTTCCTCAACATCACACGCCCAAGCGTTTTCGGTTCAAAGACGAGACAGCGATTCCACCCGGGACGTCCTCCAAATCACTTGTCGAAGCGTTGCCTCGGTGGAACACGAAGCGAGCCAAGATTTTTGCAGCGCTGGTGTAATGTGCTTCTCTTGGGTTTGGCCCGTGTGCACCAGCACTTCCAGCCGATCGTTCTCGGAGTGTCAGCCTGGATCCGTTCTCGCTTCTGTGCGATGCAGGGCCCGGGCTTCAAGACTCGAACCCACACGAGTGAGGAGGAGGAGGACGAGGACGAGGAGGAGGAGGAGGAGGCTGCTGTAGCTCAGGCATGAGCATGCCCCTGATGTCCTCAAAGGGCTGGCAGGGCTCGCCGCTCTGGGAAAGAGCCCCCCGCGTGTCTGCAGCGCGCGGTCCAGCTCGGGAATGCTTACGCGTTTGCTTTGGCTATACGTACCTCAGGTGGTGAGACGTCGGACTGGGCCAGGGGCATCTTCCGCCAGCCCATCTGCGACACCGAGCTTTCCACAGTCATAACTTCCAGGAGCGCCCCCACACCAGCGGTTTGCAGGCCGGACAACACGTAGAGGTTCAAGGGTCAGTTGTAGCATTTGAAGTATCGTCTTTATTAGATCAATTTCCTGCGTGGTCGGTAGAGCGATTCTGTCCTCGTCGAAGGGGGGATATCGAGCAAATTCGCATGTGGTTGAGGGAAAAGTTTGTAGCGGTGCAGTTCGGGTGCAGGTGCGTCGCGAGTTCGGTTGTTGCAGTATTTTTGCGTGTCTGTTCTTCCGCGCAGGAATCACGAGATCATCTCCCAGGGAACCTGCAATAGTAGCGGAATGTTGCCCATCCACAGCAAGGCAGGTTGGGTTCTCGTTTGGGATTTGGGAGGACAGCACTGAAAGGATTGCAGTCAGGTGTTTGCGTGGGCTACACGAGATGATGAACGGATTGGCACGGCACGTGCGAGGGGATTGATCACACAGTGGATTACCGTCTCGCGAAATCGTGCAGCTCAAAGAGGTAAGCGACAACACAATAGATCGGGATCGCAAGCGTCGAAAATGAACGCTATGCAATTGAGTAGCCGAATGCAGATCGCCAGGCGAAGGTGAGCAGTCATACAGCCTTTTGAAGTATAGTCAACATTGTGTTCACACATCGTTATTCTAGACGCTTCAGATATCCCCACCAGCTCGTCGGCTCTCCTTTCCCGCGCACCCGCGCGTCTTCCCGGCCGACGCTGAGATGCGTCTCCTCAAATTTGCTCTGCATGCTTGCATGTGCGATCGGCTGTCGAGAGTGACGGCTGGGTTCGCAAATTATCTGGCTCCGTGCCCCCGTCAGCCCGATGGACCCGCCCTTTGGACTCTTCCTTGCGGGCCGCAGATCAAAAAAAAAAATCCCTACAAGCTCATCCAGAAACGATGTCCAGGCGAGTTGAGGTGAGCAGGGAAGTGCGAAAGCAAAGAGGTGGACGGCCGAACCGTGCGCAGGAGGGAGGAGGAGAAGGAAGAGGCTGGATGGATGGATGAGGAAGTGGGGAGGAGGAAGATGAATAGGAGGAGGGAGAAGGAGGAGGAGGAACAGAAGGAGTAGGAGGAAGAAGGAGGAGCAGGAGGAGGAGGGCAAGCAAAAAGGCTTGAGGTCTCTTGGATGCCTCTCGGAGCCTCTTGGGATATCTCTTGGGCGCTTATTGGAGGCCTCTTACGTCTTAGCGGTCTCGGCGGTCCTGGGGGGGCCATTGGGCGTCTTGGGTGCCTCGGGGGGGCATCTTGGGGCCGCTTGGGGTCCTCTTGGGGGCCTCCTGGGGGGCCTTCTTGGGGCCATCGCGTAGCCATCTTGGGACCATCTTGGGGCCTCTTGGGACATCCTGGGCGCCTCTTGGAGCTATCTTGGAGGAGATCGATCAAAGAAGGGGGGAGCTTTAATTCGCCTCCCCCCAAAAAAATGCCAAAATGGTGCCAAAAACCAAGTGAAGCCAATGATGGTGGCTTCCTCGCCGAGGCCATCATGGACGCTCTAACGACCCGCGACCGCACCCGTCCAGGTCCAGGGGAGGGGATAAGGGGGAGGGGTCAAGCTACCCACCCGCCCGCAAGCCGTCTAGCTCACTCCCACCCGCCCTCCCAACACATAAGGAACACCCGAGCCTGAGCATGTTCAGCGGTCGTCTTTGGATGGACAGCTACTGGGAACCAAAGCCGACCCCAGGTGCGCGACGCTTGGGCGAGGTGCGCCACGCGTGCCAGGGGCGCCACGCGCGCCAGGCACCCCTGGGGCCCGAGCGTGCCAGGCACGCCTGGTGCGCCAGATGAGCCACGTGCTCCGAGTGCGCCAGGTGTGCCGCACACTCCAGCCGCGCCAGGTGCGCCATGTTCGGGGCACGTGCAGAGTGCGTCAGGTGCCCCTGCGCATGTGACAGCATACATCGGGAAACATGTCGACCCCGGCCATCCTTGTCGAAAACCAATGCCCATCGTTGTGTCTGGTGGGCCTGCGCACAGCAGGCCACGCGCCAGCACCCCCGCGGTCCCTGTCAAAAACAATGTGGCAGTGATCGCGAGATGTCCGCGCATGATCCAGATTTAGCCGCGAGGTGCGTGTTGTATTGTATTTTTGTCGGGGATGGTAGCCCTGCGCACGGCAGTGAATATGCTGGCACCCCCGCCGTCCCCACCAAAAACAATACAAAGT
>CAUYUJ010000636.1:402866-430366 GCA_963575745.1 Prorocentrum cordatum
CTTGGCCGGGTTTTTTTTTTATATATTTGTGCGCCAGCTGCGGTGGCACGCACAGGAAGGGCCCATCGCAGGGGGGGTCGCCTCACTGGGATGGCGCGTTCTTCGGAGATCGGTGCTGCACGCCATCTTTCCAGCGCCCACCGTCCGGGTGGGGGGGGGGGGGGGGAACAGCAGCAACGGCAGCGCGAGCCAGGCCGGCGACGGTGCTGCGTGTCGCAGGCGCTGCCGCCACAGACCAGTCCCTGCACGAGCCACGCTCGGACGCTGCGGCACCTCAGCGCGTCGCTCCGCCGGCTCCGTGGCCCCATCCACGCTTCGGCGCGACGCGCCTCCCCATTTCCTGGCCCCCAGGCGTCCACGTCCCGAGCTTTTTCCGCCGCCCCCCGCCCCGCGGAGGGGAGCGGCGCCCCGTCCGCTCGCAGGGCACCGCGCGTCGCGCTGGGGCCGCCGTGGCGGCGCGCGGGGCAGGAGAGATCCCGGCCGCAGCAGGTGCTGCCGCCACCGCCCAGTCCCTGGCAGGGGCCGAGCTGGCGCATCGCCACCAGCAGACGCAGCGCGCTAAGAACATCGATCCGTGTGTGTGGTGGCGCCACGGGGAAGAGCCAGGCGGCCGGAGTTCCAGGTGCGCGAGGGCCCGCGGGGAGCTCGGGGGGTGCGCGTGGGGGTGCGGCGCAGCGCCTCCGTTCGTTTTGCTGCAGAACTCGGGAGGGCTCCTTACCCTGCCTTGCAGGACAGTCCTGAGGGCTGCTACTTCTACCTCAACGCCCAGGATGGCACAGCCTCGCTCTGGCTGAACACTGCAGAAAGCAGCGCCGGCAAAGGTTCGCTTCCTTTTGCCCTACCCCTCTTGCTGTGTGACCTCTCGTGTTCTTCGCGTCCTTGGTGTCATGGTATATTTTTCCTTTGTTGCAGCTTCTCCCGTTCTATGGTGTCTTGGTGCATTGTCTGCGTTTCGTTGAATGATTGTGGACATTCGCCACAAATCGCTACGTGTTTCCTTATTCCTGACCCCTCTTTGTCTCACTGATAGGAGCTGTAGATAGCTAAAGCATATGTGGCTCTCTCTGCCCCTGTCTCTCACCATGTCTATACTGCTACCTCTGTCTTCGTCTCCGTCTCGTCATGTATTTATATTTCTCTTTCTCTGCTTGTTTTCTTGTTCTCTCTCTCTCTCTCTCTCTCTTTCTTTCTCCCTCTAGCCGCCCTACTCTCTGTATCGCTTCGCTCCCTATCGATCTCCTGTTTCTTCGACCCTGTTGCTGAAGCCGCCGCACCCCTTCATTGTTGTTATGCACCCAGCCTCAACCTTCAGGTCGCTGCGATCGATGTGTGTGGCACGCCGATGTTTTGTTCGGCCTCGTTTCGGACGATTAAAACTGCATCAGCATAAACTGTTGGAGGTCCGCGGGGAGTGCGTGGATCTGCGCTGGGGGCCCCCCTGGCTGCGCCTCCGGCGCCGACCCTGGCGCGCTCCGCGCGCCAGGGAGGGGGTCCAGCAGGGATCCATGAAGTCCGCGCGGACCTCGGACAGTTTTTGTCTGTGCTGCTCCTTGCTGCTCTATCGATCCTCGCTTCGGCACCGCGCGCGTCCCCACCAGGTGCCGCCAGCGATGGCGTCTCGTTGAGGCAGCCGATCTGCGCGCGGCCGGCGCGCGCCCCAGTGGCCATCGGCTGGGGCGCACGCCGGGGGCCAACGCCGGCCCCAGGTAGCGGACAGGACAGCCCCTCGAGTCGCAGGTGGATGCGTTACGGGAGGCTCCTTCCAGACCTGCTGCAGAGACGGGGGGGGGGAGTGGCAGCGTCTTGTTGGTGGCGCGCTTGGCGCAGACGAGCGGCAAAGGCCAGCGCCTGAGCCTCTTGCATGCTCCGTGGAGTCACGGTTCGCCTCCTGGGGGTTCCGCGTGGGCTCCTGCCCCGTGCGGGCCACCCTGACAGGACTTCCATTCCATGCCCAGACAGCGGACGACATTTGTTTCTCAGTCTCGCCGTTGTTCCTCCACGTTGTTCTCCCGGCAGCGTGGACACGTCGGCCTCCCGTTTGTGGTTTCTGGGGCGTCCAAGAGGGGGTTGATGACGAGGGGGGGGATATCATGGTGGGGCCATGATATTTCCCCAGATCTCGTGGCGCTTTCTCTTATTTCAATAAGTCCCCGGCCCTCCCCTGGGCCGCGCACATGCATTAGGCCATCATTTTCGACCCCCCCTCTCGGCAACCCGCTTGTTGGACACCCCCGGCAGACAGCGGACGACATTGCATTTTCAGTCTCGCCGTTGCTCCTGCACGTGGGTCTCCTGGGGGCGTGGACACGTCGGCCTCCCCTTGTTTTTTTTGAGGCGCCCAAGAGTGGGGGGGTGACTCGGGATGTGGGGGAGTAGATATCATGGCGGGGGCTGCGATATCATCTCCCCAGATCTTCTGGCCCCTCTTCTCATTTTAAGACGCGACTTGGCCCCCACTCAGTCGCGCACAGCCTCGGGCGATGACTTGCGGACCCCCCTCTTGGAATCCCCCCTCTTGGACGCGCCCGAAAGACAGCGGACGACATTGCTTTTCAGTCTCGCCGTTGTTCCTCCACGTCGGCCTCACGTGGGCGTGGACACGTCGGCTTCCCGTTTTTCCCCAACTAGGCTTGCCCAAGGGGTTCTTATTTGCTTAGAAGGTTCGTGCCTCGGGGGGCCGCTTTGCCCAGTCCTCGGAGGTTTCCCGGGTCCCTCGGGTTCACCGGTTTCCTCGCCTTCGGTGCCTCCGATTCATGCGTTGCCCGTTCCTCGGAGGCTCCCCAGGCTCCTCAGGTTCCCCGGGTTCCTCGGATTCCCCAGGTTTCACTCTGGTTCCTCGGGTTCCTCGGGTTCCCAGGGTTCCCCGGGTTCCTCGGGTTCCCCAGGTTCCTCGGGTTCCTCGGGTTCCTCGAGTTCATCGGGTTCATCGGGTTCTTCGGGTTCCCTGGGCTCCTCGGATTCATCGGGTTCCTTGAGTTCCCCAAGCAATGCCACAAGCAATGCCAAGCGCTGCGCCCATACGGAAGCTTTCCCCTAAGTAATTGGGATCGCGGTGGGTTGACGTGTTTTGGAGGCGTCTTAAGGAGGGGGGGGAGAATATCATGGCCGGGGCCATGATACCTCCCTGGCTCGAATGGCCCCTTCTATTCTTTCATTGCGTCCCCTGGCCCCTCCCCCTGAGCCTGGCACATGCCTCGCGCCATGACTTGCGAACTCCCACCCAGGACGCCCCCCCCCAGCGGACGACATCGTCGGTTCGGTCTCACCGTTGCTCCGTCGCGTCGGCCCCGCGGGGGCGTGAACACGTCGGCCTCCTGCTTCTGGCTGCTTATCCTCTTCGTCGGCCCCCCGCTCTTCCTCCGTCGCTCCTCCGCGTTGGCCTCTCGCTCTTCCACGCGCTGCGGATCGCTGGATGTCTGCAAGGGTGTTCGCGGTTCGGTCGGTTCGGCTGCGTCGCAGTCGATTGCGTACGGTCGGTTCGGCTCGGTCGGTCGTTGTGTCGTTGACGCGTCGCTGTGCCTTTCCAGGCTGCTTGCGGCCTGTCGATCTCGGTCGGTGCCGGTTTCGTTGTCGGTTCGATCGGTTCCTGATTTGTTGTCACCGTGCACGCCCCGGGTCTGGGTACAGTAAGGAATTTTGGACCAGCATGTCGCTCCACCGGTTTTGGCCCACCGTGCTTCGGCACGACACGCTATCCACGTCGCGGTCCCAGATAGTCAACGTACCGAGCTGTTCCCAGCCTCCCGCCCCGCAGAGCGGAGCGACATGCTGTCCGCTCGCAGGGCACAGCGCGTCGCTGGGGCCGCCGCCGCGACGCGCCGAGCAAAAGCCCCTGGCCGGGTTGGGATGGGCAGCGCGAACGGGGGGCCAGCCGATCATAGCCGACCCCCTCCGAGATCCTCTGGCCGACCCTGTGTTGAGAGCCGCGTGGGGCCGACGCTCCCCCCCCGGCCCTCTCCTCCGCGGTCCCCCTGCGTGGCTGGCCCGCGTCTTCGCGGCATGGCACTGGCTGGCCCAGGCTCTCGCCCCAACCCGGGGTGTCGCGCCCACGACATTGAGACAGATCGAGATACCGATGGGAACGACAGGCCACCGCAGAACAGATTGCCAAGGTTCCGACGACCGAAGCTGGTCAGGACACGCCGCTGGAATCGGGATCCCCCGGCATCGGAGAGATTGTCCTTGTCAACCCGGGCGCTCTTCCACAATCCCGGCCTCGGGCATCAGTTTTCAGGTCAAGAGGCCATCATAAGTTGATCTGGGATTGAGAAATACTTTCCCTCTTTGGGGAGGAGACAGGTCGGGAGCTCATGGGCCGCGGATCTCGGAATGGAGTCATGCAGGCCCAGGATGAAGGTCAGTCACTCCAGAGTGTTCGCCCGGAGCTGCCGATGCCTCTTCCATGCCCGCCAGCGTCGCACGGCGGCCGCTCTCGACCAGGACGCACACGACGCCGTGCGGGTCGACGCCGTCATTGGGATCGCCGTACACCGACCCTTGGCGCCCATCTCGAAGACGAACGCGGTCGCCTTCCCGCAGGATGTGCGGGGTGCGCCTCGGGGGCACCTCATCTGCCCACTCGTCGTCATCGACGTCGGAGGGGAGCTTCATGTCCTCCTGGACCACCGCCTCCGCCGCCGCCGCCGCACCCACCACGCCGCCGTCGGCGGGGGCCCCCACACCCACCGCCGCCGTCGCCGCCGCACCGCCACCAGGGGGCTTCTCCTCCACGACGTCCTGCAGCTGGAAGCGCGAGTCCACCTCCATCCGTCCTCCGCGGCCGCGCGGGCGACGGCGCCGAGGCGGCACCGCCTGGGGACCCGCGCCGACCTCGGCGGGAGGGGTGGGCTGCCCGACCAGCTCGGCCACAGCCGTGCGGACGAGCCCCTCCGCCGCACGCAGGAGGCGTGCCGAGTCACGCATCCCTCCTGCGGCGGCCAAGCCCGCGGCCGCGTGGACCGCCATCAGGGCCCCACGCGAGGCCTCCAGTGGCGCCGCGGCGCGTGCCGCCTTGGTCGAACCCGGCATCGGAGGCGAGGCGGGAGGCGCGGCGCGGCGCGGCGCAGCCCGGCGGCAAGGCGACCTGATCCAGTACGGTTCTCCAGAGTGCGTCTTTTTGTCTGTTCTCGCGTCCGCACCTTCAGGCCGTGCAGGCTCGACCGCTGATCGGGACGGAGTGCACCCCGATGAGCTTGCCAGCGCCCCACGGTCGCGCGGCGCCTGGCACCCAACGAGTCCAGCTGTGGGGACGGGTGCGCCCCAGGAGTCACAACAGGGTCACGAAATGTCGCAAACAGCTGCGTTCCTCGATCATCCAGCCTCGATCCTGTCTCCTCCCTTCGCTCTCCTCTCCTCCTGGTCCTCCTCGCTGGTGCGTTGGCTAGGCTCTGGTGGCCTCCGCAACGGAGACCGTTCAAGGTTGAAAAACCCACGCCGTGCCAGCAATCAGTGCCCGCACCACCCTGGGGCATCCTGGGGTGGTTCGCACTGAGCCGCGCACAGGCGGTGCGTCGGGGTTCCGTGCATCGCGGGGGGGGGTCATGCTGAATTTTGGGTGCGGTCAAGGGGGCCCGGTGAAGTCCCCCAGGAGGCCGAAAGTTCAAAGCGTTGGAGATGTGGTTCGGTCGCTTGGGTTGCGCCGCAGTCGGTTGTGTTCGGTCGGCTCGGTTCGGTCGCTTGTTGTGTCGCTGCTGCGTCGCTGCGCACCTCTAGGTTGGGACGCAAAGCCCGAAAGGTGCAAGTCGGCATCGGCGCTGGCAGATCCGCGGCCAAGAGCAAGCCCAATCCGGCTCATAATCCCGTGTGGTTCCGCCCACTCCCGCTCAGGCCGGCTTCATCCCGGGCTGGACCCAGCCAACGACAGTCGGGGCCCTGAAGAAGGAACCGTGTTCGTCGGGGAGGGGCTCCGTGTTCCTTAATTGTTTCGCAGCTTGCCTTGGATTTCCCTTAGGTTTTGGATACGAGGTCGAAGCTCCACTTATGGAAAAGTTAGTGGCCTCGTTCCTTATGTAGGGTTCCTTAGGTCAACGCCTCGACTGTACTTTGGCTCGAGGGGCCCCCTGAGCGGGCCTCGCGGCCCTTGCTCGCTCCGGCGCAGACCTCCCAGGGGCATGCCTCCCTCTGCCGGCCGCCCTTCGGCCCGTCGGCTCCGCTGCCGGCCTCGGCTCCGGCGGCGCGGCGCGGTCGGGGCTTCGCCCGGGCGGCCTCCGCGGACGGCCCTGGCCCGCGGACGGCCCGAGGAGCCGGCCCAGGCCTCGCGGCCTGGGCCCCAGGCCGCGAGGCCTGGGTACATGCCCCAGGACGCCCGACATGGGCACCGAAGGAATGGGTACAATGCCCAACAGCAGTTCCTGTTCATTTTGAACAGGACTCGCTGTCCGCGCCGCCGCGGCCTGTGTCCATTCGAGACAGGAGGCCGCCCCCCCAACAGCGGCCGCTTTTGGTTTGGGACAACATTTGCTGTTGGGCATAGTACCCATTTTTTCGGTACCCATTTCGGGCGTCCAAATGGGGCGAGAGGGGGGGGGAAGCGAGGCTTAAGTCGGGCCTGTCTTCCCTGCAGGGGGATGGTCGGTCAAACATAGAAGATACCTAAAGATCATTCAAGAATAGTCCAAAAATAGGCTGGGGACTATTTTTTGAATTTTTTTTTGCCTTTGGGGGGTATTTCTATGGGTGTTTCTTATTTTTCGCCGAAAATCCCCCTGTAGGGGGACACGCCCGACAGAAAGCGAGGCGCGCGGCGCCGCGCAGCCCTCTCCGCCGCCGGCGCCGGCGCCGCCCTCGGCGGCGCCGATCGAACCTCGGGGGCAGCGCGTCGAGGAGCAGAACGTGGCGCAGACATACGGGTAAACTTTCGACGGTCCGTGCGGATTTCTCGGATCGGCGCCGGGGCCCCCCTGGCGGTGCATGGCGGTGCCTCCGGCGCCGCCCCTGGCGCGCTCCGCGTGCCAGGGAGGCACAGGGCACACTGAAAAGTCACAGTCGGATGTCGGGAAGGACAGGAGTCTTGAAGGAGCGGGGTCCATGCAGGGTTTTCGCCATTCTGGGGATTCCGGGGCTTTCCCCATGCCCCAGAGCCATGAGAAAGCGATTCTGGCAAGAACGGCTGATCCCAGGCAAAGCCCAGGGGCCCAGGCGCTTCCACCAGGACCACTTTCCCACCCGGCAGTGCCCCCCCCATCCCCCTGGCCGCGGATCTGCGAGGGCGCGAGCAGGAGGGAGGAGTCGAGGACCCGAGAGGTCGGAGCATCGAGCTCTCTCATAGGGTCAGGAGGAGGAGAGGGAGTCGGAGCAGGAGGAGCAGGAGAAGGAGAAAAAAAACGCAACACCCACGATGCCCAGGTTTGCCGAATGCAAAGGATTGAGGGAGGAGGAGGAGAAGGAGCAAGAGAAGCAGGAGGAGGAGGAGCAGCAGCAGGAGCAGCAACAGCAGCAGCAGCAGCAGGAGGAGGAGGAGGAGGAGCGGAACGGAGAGCACCGAGGTCCGCTTAGGCAACTGCTGATTGGCCTCTCTCCCGGCAGCTGGAGGCCGAACCGCGGGCCTCGGCAGGCTCGGAGGCCTCCAGGGACCTCGGGCCGAGGGGGCGCCTCCGGAGGCCTCGGGCAGCGAAGGGAGACGCGGGCGATCGGCAGACCCCGGCCTCGGGGCGTCCCGCGCTCGGGCCCTCGCCCGGCTTCTCGGCATGCAGGACGCGGGCATTGGAGGTCGGGCGGCGAGGTCTGTGCACACCCACCGCCCCGGGCCGGGCCCCTCCCGGGCCCGGGCGCGGTGCGCGTGCGTGTAGATCCCGTCGCCGCCTGGTGGGGAGAGGCCGGGGAAGTGCTTCGCCGCGTTCGGCCCCCCGGGTCCCCCACAGCAGGAGGAGGAGGAGGAGGAGGAGGAGGAGGAGGAGGAGGAGGAGCAGGGTGACGAGTAGGAGGAGGAGGAGGAGGAGGAGGAGGAGGAGGAGGAGGAGGAGGAGGAGGAGGAGGAGGAGGAGGAGGGGACCGTCTCCAGGAACGCCTCAGGGTGAGGAGCTGCTCCCGGGGAGTTCCGCGGGGCCCCGGCCCCGCCGCCTCCCCCTCGCGACGCCCGTGTCCCCCACGGCGGCCCCTGGCCCGAACGCGCGGGAGCCAGCCCGCGGCGAAGAGCCGGTCGCTCGCGGGGGGCGGGTGTCTTAAGAGACTCTCGGGCCTCGGAGCAGACGGGGTCGGAGGGCCGCGCCGCATCGCCATCGCCGACGCACCGCCGACGCGGCTCGATGTGGAGCCCGATGTGCTTCACGTCGGCGTCGCCGGTGCATCGCCCACGTCGACGATGCATCGCCGATGCATCGCCGAGGTATCGGCGATGCGGCGGGATCCTCTGACCCCATCTACTCGGACCCCCATCTGGGAGGCCTCTAGAGATCGAAGGCACGAGAACGTGAACAGCTCGCGGCGCTGGAGCCGGAGGTCCTGGCATTGTCCAGCCAGGGCCGCCTACACGGTTCGATCCGATGCGTGTGGAGTCTCTGGCGGTCCGAGTTTTTCAGCTGGCGATTTTTCCTCCGATCTCGGCTCGCGAGATCGGGGTCCAATACGTAGCGGGCCCCAGCACCACCAAAAGTGGATCTGGGGCGAAAAAGTAGCCCCGGGGAAGGGGTCAGGAGCTCTTGGGCAGCATTTGTAAAGCCTCAGAGCTGCGGATGGCAGGTGAGGTCCTGGGATTGGCCAGCAGTGCTCCTGCTCTTTTTGGCCCGTGCCTTCCTGAAGCGGGGCGGCAAGATCCGGGATGCGGTCTTCTTCTGATTATTATTTGCATTAGTTGCATAATGAGCAGTTCTAGTAGTATTCGTACGAGTAGTGTTATTAGTGTTATTAGTGATATTGGTAATGTTGGCTGTAGTATCCCTGTTAGCATTAGCGTACTTATTGTTATGTTTATAGTGCTAGTAGTCGTAGTATGTTTAGCATTCGTACTAGTATCATTGCAAATATGTCTAGTAGTATTACTGTTGTTGGTAATCGTACAATGAGCATTACGAATAAGCATTACTATTAGTAGTATTAGTATGTAACATTAGTTTTAGTGGCAATAGTTTGATTCTATGTATTAGTGACAGCATGATCACTGTCAGTAGTAGTATCATCAGTATTATGCTCGTTCGTATCATTTGAAGTACTAATCACAGTAATATTCTTATTGTCAGTACTAGTACTATCATTAACATTCGCATGATTACGATTGGAAATCTTATTTCATTAGTAGTGCTACCATGATTCTCCGTACCAGCGTCCGATGCATGCCCCATTTCCTCTGGCCTCATTTTGGGGGGGCTCCAATGTTTGACAGATTTTGCCGTGCTTCTGCGTCCGACGCTGCTGGTTCAATACCGAACGAACGTCGTCTGCACAGCAGCAGCCGCGGCCATTTCTGACAGGCAACTGCTGCTTCTGCACCGCCCCCCCCCCAGCGGTGCCGTTCTCTGTTCTGCCCGTGCGCGCCGCGGAGCGAGGCTTCGCGCGGGTTTCCAGGGGGGCCGCAGATCCACCTCGCCCTCTGCCGCAGTGGACGAGGGAAGCGCCTCGGGCAGGCCAGCCAGTTCCTGGGGCGCGGGCTCGATCGCGCCTGGCTGATCCGGGCTGGACCTATTCGCGCCGGCCGGCCGGCCGCGGCCGCCGGGGGGGGGGGGGTGGACTTCGAGGCGCCCGCGGCGGCGAAGAAGCCGGCAGCGAAGCCGACGCCCGAGGCGACGCCGCAGCCAGCGCCAGAGCCGAGGCCCAAGCCGACGCCCCAGCCGACCGCCACACCCACGGCGGCGCCGACGGCGGCGCCCACCGCGGACCCCACCGCGGCGCCGACCGCCGCGCCGACGGCGGGGCCGACGGCTGCGCCAACCGCCGCGCCGACGGCCGCGCCGACGGCGGCGCCCAAGGCCGCCACCCGTCTCTGCTACTCTGGTGGTTGAGGGATTGGGGCCAGGCTGCCCGCGTACTGCCAGGAAGCTGGATGCACGTGATGCGGCCAGCTTGGGCGAGAGCTACATGCACGTGTGGCCAGGTTTGATTCCAGCACTCGGCCCTTCAATGGCCGTGTAGGTCGGGCCTTCGCATTCGCATCCAGCGCGTGGCCTCACACTGTTCTACATGTGAGTCCAGCCAAGTGTGTTTCTAACTAGCGTGTGCTTTTGCCTCCTCCTCCTCCTCCTCCTCCTCCTCCTCCTCCTCCGTATTTGCCTCTTCCTCCTCCTCCTTCTCCTCCTCCTCCGCGGCCGCTCCCTTCTGTCTCCCGCCTGCTTATGTATTATTGACGGTTCGCGTATCCCCACCAGTTTTTGGCACGTTCCGCCTGGCAGTCGGTACTCCACCTGCGGGTCCGACCTGTTTGCGCCCGCCCCACTTCTGCTGGCACACGCTCAGCGACTTTTGGTCTCCGCGTGGTGGCGCCTGGGCTTCAGCTGGTGCCTTCGCGTTTGCCTCTTTTGCTGGCACGTGTCCAGCGTCGCTAATTATCTGCAGGTGCACTCTGCGCGATGTCGCGCCAATTATCTGTCGCTGTGCCCAAGCCTCGGTCACTCCGCCCTCTGGACTTCTCCTTGCGGGCCGCGAATCCCAAAAAAAATATCCCCACCAGTCGTCCGTAGCCTCTGGCTCAAGCCTTGGCCCAAGCCGCTCTGGCTCGAGGTGGCCTAGCCGGCCTGCGCGGCCGCGGCCGGAGGCCCGCCCCTGGCCTCCGGCCTCCCCGCCCGCGGGGGTGGGGACGGAGGTCGTCCCTCCCCCCCGCCCGCCGGGCCATGCCCCCGGCGGATTCGCCTGCGGCCCGCCGCCGCCGCCAGCGGCGCGCGGCCGCCAGTCGCCGCGCGGCGCCGCCCCCTGGCTCCGCGTGATGCCGCGGCCCCTGGCTGCCTCGGCGTGGCCGGCGGCGCCGCTGCCGCGGCCGCCGCCGCCGCCGCGGCTGCCGCGGCCGTGGCGGCGGCTGGCCTCCCCGCCGGCGACGCCGCGACCTTCGAGAGGCGCTGCGAGATTGAGACCATGCATGGGCGCGTGAGCATGCTCGCCACGATGGGCCACGAGGTCGTTGGCAAGTTTCCCGGCGAGATCTCCTCGTCTCTCGGGGTGAATTCGAAGCTGGATGCCGAGATCGCGAACGGCCGCCCGACCATGATGGCGATCTGCGGGATGTTATTCCAGGACGGCCTCTCGGGCAGCGCCTGGGGCGACTGGACGCTGTACTCGGACTCCCCGCTGAGCGCCTTCGAGAGCGAGCTGTGCGTGCAGGCGCTGGCGGGCTCTTGTACGACCCCTCGATGGGCCCTCTGCGACTACGAGAACGGCGGCGTCCTGGGCGTGCCCGACGGCAGTACCTCGCTTGCCGGCGAGACCAAGTCCCCCAAGCTGAACGCCGAGACCGCGAACGGAAGGCTGGCGATGATGGCGATCATCGGGATGTTCTACCAGGAGGGCCTCTCGAGCAGCGCGTGGGGCGACTGGGCGCCGTACACGGACCCCCCGCTGCGCTCCTTCGGGAGCGAGCTGGGCGTGCAGGCGCCAGTGTGCCTCTGGGACCCCGCCGACCTCACGAAGGATGTCGACGCCGCGGCCTTCAAGAGACGCCGCGAGACAGAGAGCAAGGATGGGCGGGTGAGCACGCTCGCCACGAGGAGCTACAACACGCCCGAGGCTGTTGGCAAGTTTCCTGGCGAGATCCCCCCGTCTCTCGAGGGGAAGTTCGAGGACACCCCGAACGGTCTGGCTGCCCTCCCCACGGTGCCAGGACCAGGCTGGCTGCAGATCGTGGCGCATTGCCTCTACTGCGAATCGGGCCCGTTCGGGTACAACCCGGACCCCAACAGGAAGCCTGGCGAGCTCGGACGGAGGCCCATCGGTCCACACAGCACCGACGCCACGGTCAGGCAGCGCAGGTTGAGTGCCGAGAGTGCCAACCAACCTTCGTCTGGCCATTACTGAGGTCCACGTTCACGACCACGTCGACGACGACCACGACCACGACGGCTACGAAGACGACCACGACCACGACCGCGGCGACGACCACGACCACGTCCACGATGACGACGACCACGACCTCCACGGACGCCGTCGCCTCGACGACGACGACGACCACGACCACGACCACGACCACGACCACGACGGCGACCACCAAACGACAGACGACCATCCCGGGGATACTGCCACGCACAACGACACATCGGAGCATAGCAGCAGCAGCAGCGGCACCGCGCCGCCCCCCGTAGCGTCGACAGACGAAGACGTCCCAGAGGGGAATCGAGAGGCGGTAGAGGCAGAGGTCACGATACCACCCCCCGCATCGTGGTCGGACGACGACGTCCCAGCGGGGAATCGGGAGGAGGTAGCCTGCAGTGACCAGGGCACTGCTCATACGAACGACCCCCCCCCCTCCAGCTGCACCAGCAGGCCATAGGAAAGGAGCGGGAAGTCGCGGCGGAGGCTACGGAAGCCGCGGGGTACCCCTCAGGACAATCAGTCCGAGGGTTTGCCCGACGAAAGGCGAGCCGAACCCATCGATGGAGGCAACACAGTCCCCCCGCCAAGTACACAGGCGAACAGACCCCCCCCCAGCGGCGCAGACACACAGGGCCAATCCTCCCTCATCCTCTTTTAATTCACCAGATTGTGCGGCTATCGGCTGCGTCTCCTCCTCCTCTCCTCCTCCTCCTCCTTCTGCTCAGGACGTTCGTCCAACTGTGCATGGACACGCCCCCCAACCTGTCGTCGGTTCCTCGGTTGCTGCGACTCGGGGCAGTGGCCCCATACCGAATGTAATGCCGAGGAACGAAACGGACATTGACAGAAGGGCAATGGTCATCAGTCCTCTGCGCCAGCAGGACAGAGGAAAGGAGTGGGATGTCACGGCGGAGACGGCGGAGACGGCGGATGCTGCGGAAGCCGCGGAATACCCCCCTCAGGGCAATCAGAGCGCCAGTAGTCCTCTGGGGCCGCCACACACCCAGCAGGGATGCCACGGAACAACCATCCAGATGCAGGACAGCGAAGCCATCCGCTGGCTAGTCTGGAGAAACCGCCTTGCCCCCATTCGCCCCCCTTCCCCAGTTGGCGCGCTCCTTACGGACGGCGAACCCGAGGCGCCCTCGCCAGGCGCCCAGAGCACCGCTGGCGACGCAGCCCGCGCCCCGGCTGTGGAAGTCGCGCCGCAGCGCCTGCACGCCCCGGGCACAACCAGTGGCACCCCAGAGAACGGAGAGGATCAGGCGCTGTCCAGAGGGGACGCACCTGGGAGCGACAGCGGGCGCAGGCCCGAAGGCGAGCGCCAGCGAAAGGGACCCCTCCCCGCGAGCCACAAGGCCGAGTCTGCGTTGGCCGCCGGACGCGTTCCGACCCCAGCCTGGCGGCCAACCATGCGGCCAGCACTTCTCCGCCTAATTCTGCCAGGCGGGCAGCCGGAGCTGTCGCGAGCAGATTGCGATCCCCCCAGCCAGGACAACGAGGCCGTTACGTCGGAGACTGGCGGCCGGGATACAAGGCGGCACCGGGGGCCCGACCCGCGTCAATGGCCAGAGCCTGAGGACCCCGACACGGGACAACAGCTGCACAAAACAGGAATCAACAACGCCCAGTGGGACCTCCCCGGGGAGGCACCCGGCGAGGCGATGCGACGACTCCAAGTCACACTGGGACCAATGTTCACTGGCACCTGGCACGCTTTCGCCGAGCGGCAGTCGGTGCCTGGCGGCAAGGGCGCGCTCGACCCGTATTGGCACGACCCGCAAACCTGCCACCTCTTTCTGGAATCCTTCCGCAGCCACGAGGGCGACGCACGGGTCCTCAGCGACGCGCTGGGCCTCGACGTCGACTGGGCTCGGGCCTGGCAGAGGCGCCCGGGTCCGAGCCGCGGCGTGAGCAGTGGTCACCATGCGGTAAAGGGCCACCCGAGCAAACAGGCCCCCAGGAAGCACTGCAGACAGTGGTGGGCCGTCCCCCCACAGTAGCTTCGCTACCCCCTCGCGGCACCCCTGCGAGTTGCTACCGTGGTAGTGTCTCGACACCTGCTTCTTTCAGAACTTCTACGTCCTTTTCTTGGCTGTTGTCTACGTGCTGCGTGTGTGGCTATACCGTCGGCCTCAGTTCATTTCTCCTCTGTCTGCGTGCTGCGCGCGTGGCTATACCGTGGACCGTTCGGTTTTCTGCTCTGTGATCCACCTTCTCTGTTGACTACGAGTTGCACGCCGTACTCTGCAGCGCGATTGGGTGTCTCAGGCTCCCCCCCTCTGGGTTCTGACGGGCTGTTGTCGGACGTGCCTTGCCTCTCCATCGGAGGAAACACGCTGCGTGGGAGACGAGCGACCGGCCCCCCCAGAGCGGAAGATACGCACATCCTGAGTACGTCGGAGGAAACTCCCCCAGACGGGCGCCTGCGCCCCGTGCTTCTCCTGGCCCCCCGCCCCCCAGGGCTGGGCGACGCGCCGCCCGTTCGCCCCCTTGCGCGTCGCCGAGGCCGCCGCTTCGGCTCGCTGGCTGCCCTTTCGGCGCGTGGTTTCTCTGGTTGCCCAGGGCGCACGTACATCAACCAGGAAGGCAGAGGCCTGCGGAGTGGGGATCCAGGGCACCACGAAGTGTCAGCACTGTCCCCCGCCAGTGGTCTGGCGCGTGGTTCCCCCCCCCGCGGTCGCTGAAGACCCCCCACTGGGATCGGCGGAGGGGCCACAGAGGCGCCTCCGACTTTGGACTGTTGCCCCCCCCCCCTGCCGTCACTGACGGCCCTCCACCGGAAGCGGCGAAGGGATCACAGAGGTGATTTCGACCGGCGTTGTTCCCCCCGCGGTCACTGAAGACCCTCCACAGGGAGCGGTGGAGGGAACGCAGAGGTGACTCCGACCACGCAGCATCGTCAGAGGTGCCGCCTCTTCCTTCTCTTTCGCTCTGCACCTCACGTGCTTCCCCCCGACGATGCTGCCCTGGAGCAGGGACAGCGTTCCCCAGCAGTGGTCAGGCGCTCTGTAAGCATTGGCGTCGCCCCTCCTCTTCCTCCATTTATTCATTGGACTGTGCGGCTATCGGCTGCGTCTCCCCCTCTCCCCCTCCTCCTCCCGTGGATTCTGCGACGCGCGATTTCCCCCCGACCGAGGCTCCTCGGGAGCTCTCGGGCTCGGCAACACACGATTTCCCCCCACCGAGGCTCTTTGGAGCACTTGGGTCCATGCACCACCTGGAGGCTCTCTCGCAGAGTTCCGAGGTGAGGTCGGGCCGCGCTGCTGCCAGGTGTTGTTCTGACAACTCGGGAATTCTGCGATCCGGCACCACCGGGGGCCGGACCTGGGGTGAGTGCGGAACGGCAAGTGGTACACCCTTTGCTCGACTGACGACGTTCCCCCTTCTGGTCCACCCCTGCCCCCGTTTGACGCTCGCCGCTTAGTTCCCCCGTCCGCCGTGATGGATAAGCTTCCTGCGTTGTTCGCCGACGACTTGGTCCACCTCTCTCGGCGGGAGCCACCTTCGTGCTGCATTGCACAAGTGGTTCATCCTTTGTCAGTGCTCCAGCACTCCTGCGGGGTGGTCCATGGCGCTCGGCCATGCCTGCTGCCGTTCCCCCGACACTCTGGGTCAGGCAGTCAAGGTTCGGACTCCGCGACTGGGTCGACGTCTCCGTGCATTGGCCGGTGGCTCATGTCCGATCGCGCCCAGGAGTCCAAGTGAGTGAGGCTTTCCCGGCTCCCCCTCTTCTGCCCGCGCGTTCCTTGCTCTCTCGCCTCCTCGGCGTGGTGGGCGGTGCGGCCTCACGGGCCCACTGCGCTGCCACTGAGCTGCTTGGCCCTAGCCAGTGCTCGCTGGACTGTACGGTTCGAGCTGGCGCCATTGTGCGACTACTTCTCCTCCGTCTGCTTCAGTCTGGTGCTTGCGTCCCCGTTCCTGGGTCGCTCGCATCTTAATGGGGGGCATTTTGCCTCTTGCAGGTGCACTTGTTGCGTCGGCCTATGCGCCGTCGTATCCAATTATCTCGCCCTGTGCCCCAGCCGCGCCCGCCCCGCTTGTTGGACTTTTCCTGGGAGCCGTCCATCAAAAAAGTATCCCCGCCAGTCAAGGTGGAGACTGGCGTGCATCTAACCCGCTTCCGGTGCTACCTGATGACGGGTCTGGCAAGGGCGCATTCCTGCACGAGTGGTTCATCCTTCGGCAGGTCATGGCTGATCCCCCAGCTGGCCCGTCTCGCAGGTGCCTCGGTCAGCGCTTGCAACTTTGTGCCCCCGATCTTCGAGTGTCGGATAAGTTACGCACGCACTGGCCACAGGCTGGAAGTGGCGTTACCTCATGTTCGCTGACAGGTTATCCTTCGCTCCCGTGTCCAAGAGCGGGCATACCCTATGTCTGCGACAGTGAGTCACCGTGAGCGAGGCCCCCTCTGTGCCGCCGTTCCTTTTCTTCCTGTCGTTGGGTGCCCGTCTGGCGTCCGCAGCGACTCTCCCGCTTTCCTCCAGCCTCGCTTCCGTGTGTCTCGGCCGGAGTTCGGCGCCGACAGGGCGACTTCTCCGTGCTACTACAGTACGTTCCGTGTTCCTTGCCCCTCTTCTTGGTGTGTGGTTCGGCTGGAGCTTGGCGCCGCATGGGCGACTTCTCCCTCCCGTCCGCCGCCGGTGCCGCGCTTGCGTCCCCATCCGCTGGGATGATTGCGCCGGTCACCCTTAATGAGGGTCACTTTGTCCCTGGCATGTGCATTCGCCTCAGCGGCCTACGTGCCTCTGCGGCCAATTATTTCGCTCTGTGCCGCCCGTTCCCTGAACGTCTCCTCGGAGCCGCGAACCAAAAAAATATCCCCACCAATCCATCCAGGAGCGATGCTTAGGGGAGTTGCTCTGATTGGGGGAGCGTGGCATCATTTGGATACCTCGGGGGGCCTCAGTAAACCAATATAGTCGAGGCTGATTAGTAGGTCGACCCTGCTCAATCACGGGTACCCTTGTGTCCTGTGTTTCGCGACCCATGCCTTCGACGTTCCTATGGCAATGTGATCCTCGGAAGGGTCTTGTGTCCTGTCGCGTGTCTTCTCCAATCAAACTCGACTGTAGAGGCCTCTTGGATGCCTCTCGGAGTCGCTTGGGGTGTCTCCTGCGGGCCTCTCGGTGGCATTTTAGGGCGTCTTTGGGGGGCCTCGGGGGGACCTCTTACGGAGCCTCTTGGGGCCTTCTTGGGGTCCCCTTGGGAGCCTTGGAGGCCATTTTGGTACCATCTTGAATAAGATCAATCAAAGAAATGAGGCCCTCAGTTCGAGCTGCCCCTCCAGAGCTCCTGAACTCGCCTCTTGGGAGCACTTGGGCCCGTGTTGGAGCTCTCATATGGGCCCCTCTTGCGTTTCATTTGGGCCCTCTTGGGGCCATCTTGAGGCTTCGGACGCCTTCCGGATGCGAGCAGGCGAGACGGCCAACGTCGCTTAATGTTTGTTTCTCCGGAAAAGTTCTGGAGAGGTTCTGGCCTTTCGGGGGCGCCCTGGGGAGCCTTCCAAACAACTTGGACCCGCCTTGGAGCGGTCTTGGGACCTTTTGGAGTATGTTGGAAGTCAGATTTGGCGATCTTGCGCTGTATTGAGCCATGTCTTGAAGGCCATTTTGGACGATCTGGAGCCCCCTTAGGGCAATCCTGGGCTATCTTGGACGCTCCAACGACCCGCGGGGCGCCCTGTCCAGACCCAGGGGCAGGGGCTCAGGTTCCCAGCGAGATCGCCGCAGGCTATCTCGCTCACTCCCACCCGCCCTCCCACCGCATCAGCAGCACCCGAGCCTCGGCACAGGCAGGGGCCGCGGGGCGCCCTGCCCAGGCCCAGGGGCAGGGGCTCAAGTTCCCAGCGAGATCGCCGCAAGCTATCTCGCTCACTCCCACCGCATCAGTGACACCCGAGTCTCAGCATAGGCAGGGGCCGCCATCAACAACCATCAGGAGCCAGTGCAGACGCCAGCCAAGTGCACGAAGCCCGCGAGGCTCGCCGCACGTGCCAGGTGCGCCACGCGCACCAGGGGCGCCACACTGGACAATACGTCGACCCCCCACACCATCCCCGTCAAAAACCAATGCAAAGGGACGACGGGCTTGCGAGCATTGTACACTGTGTGCGTGTGGTCGAGCACCCGCAATCACTTTACATTTGTTCTTGACGAAGACGGTGGGCCTGACCACAGCAGACAGCATGCCCCCCCCAGCCGCCACTCGCAAAGTATACAGTGGAAACCCATGCCAAGAAACATCCTGCTTGTCTCCAGGGTGCCCTGGGTTTTGTTCGGGTGTCGATGGTTTTGCGATGGAAAACGCGACGTTCCCACTCCAAGAAGCAATGGACGCCCTGGGGTCTCAGGGTTGGGTTTCTTGTGGAAGGTTTCGTATGGACTGGCTTCCACTGTATGCCCCCCCCGCCGCCCCTCGCAAAGTACATGCTGCATCTTCTGCTGAAAGGGATTGTGGGCCTGCACACAGCAGGAAGCAGGCTGGCACCCACGCCGTCCCTATCACAAACCAATCCAAAGTGATCGCGGGGCGTGCGCGCATCCAGAAATGGATGCAAGGTGCACTTCGTATCGTTTCTTGCAAAGGATGGCTGGGGGTGTTGGCATCGCAAACAGCAGGCAATACGTAGCCCCCCCCCGTCGTCCCTGCCAAGAGCAGATGCGAAGTCATCGCGGGGCGTCCGCGCATGACCCAGAGCTTGGTTCAAAGTGAATTTCGCATTGCGTTTGCAAGGGATGCTCAAGAGGTTCGGCATTGCACACAGCAGGCAATACGCCGACACCCCCGCCGTCATTTTCAAAAACCTATGCGGAGTGATCTCGGGGCGTCCGCGCATGATCCAGAGTTGGGTGCGAAGTGCAGTTAGTATTGTTCCCAACCAACCTGTGGTGTTGGGTCCTCGTTTTGAGGAGACAGCGCCCCGCGTCCCACCCACTCATTCATTCACTCCTCCTCCTCCACCTCCTCCCTCCTCCCCCTCCTTCTTCCTCCTCATCATCATCATCATCATCATCATAATCATAATCATCATCATCATCATCATCATCATCATCATCATCATCATCATCATCATCATCATCATCATCATCAACAACATCAACATCTGCTTCATAGTCATCCTGAGCATCCGCGCTGCTAGCCACGCCCCATTTCGGCACACACCTCACACGCTTCGTGGCCCCATAGGGAGCTCCACGTAAGGCCCCAGAGGGAAAGGTCGCATGGCGGCCTCGCCCAATTTCGGCACACCCCTCACATGTTTCGTGGCCCCATATGGGAGCTCCACCTAAGGCCCAAGAGAGAAAGGTCGCATGGCGGCTTCGCCCCATTTCGGCACACCTCTCACACGCTTCGTGGCAGAATAGGGAGCTCCATCTAAGCCCCCAGAGGGAAAGATCGCATGACGGCCTCGCCCAATTTCGGTACACCCCTCACATGTTTCGTGGCCCCATAGGGAGCTCCACCTAAGGCCCCAGAGGGAAAGGTTGCATGGCGGCCTCGCCCCATGTCGGCACACCTCTCACACGCTTCGTGGCCCCATAGTGAGCTCCATCTAAGGCCCCTGCATGGCGGCCACGCTTCATGTCGGCACACTCCTCACACGTTTCGTGCTCCCCCCGGTGCACGTGGGCAAGCGAACCCGGCTCCTAGAGGCGCTCGGCCTCAAGAATGGCCTCGTGAAGGATGCCGAGGGGCAGATCGCGCACGTCGTCGTGGACCCGCGGGACGCGGCCATGTTCGAGCAAGCCGAGAGAGAGACGAGGAGAAGAGGATCTATCTGATCTACCTGAAACAGTTGCACCTGGGGTTCTGGGTTCGCATGGAGAAGTACACGGGCGCGCCCTTCGTGGGCGAGCGCCACGACGACAGCTTCACGGGAGAGCTCACGGGCCCGCTGGTGTTCATCGAGTCTCGCATATCGGAGCCGTTCGCTTTCCGCACCTCCAAAGACACCCGCACCGGCTTCCCGTTCTCGCATGGCAGGGCCATCACCACGGCGGCGTGCCAGGGGCGCACCACGCGAGAAGGCGACCAGGCGAGGGAACGGCGTTCGCGGGCAGTCCGCGGCCACGCTGCCTGGGCGCGAGCAGTCTACGTTCCGCGCCCCCGCGGAACTGCGGACTCGCCCTGGGCCGTCGGCTGCCCGGCGCTGTGCTCGCTCGGCCGACGTCGCCCAGGCGCGATCCTGGACTGCGGCCGCCACGAGGTCGGGAACGGCAGGAAGGAGGACGACGACCGGCGGCTGGAGCTCCACGCGCTGCAATCGCGCGCCACGCGCCACGAGGACCTCCTGCTCATGAGGGCACCGCGCGTCGAGTTCTTCCTCGCCAGGCCGCCGGAGGGCACGCGGAAGCAGCTGCAGCAGTTTGCGGCGCGCGCGAAGCGCGGCAGGAGGGAGACGACGGCCCTTGCCGAGCCGCGAGGCCTTCTCTCGAGTCGTTCGGCCTCGCGCCGCGGACGACCAGCGCGCGTCGCTGGGACCTTTTCAGGGCGACCAGCGCGCGTCGCGGGAACTCCGATCGGCGTTCTGACCAGCGCCTCGCTCGCCCGGCGTCGCTCTGACGAGCGACCGGGGCCTTGCCGCCACTAGCCAGTCAGCTAGCTCTCTGCGCTCCGCGGCGGAGCGGACGACCCGCGCGCGTCGCTGGGACCCCTTTCAAGGCGACCTGCGCGCGTCGCAGGGGCTCCGCGCTGCGCTGCGCCCGCAGCCTCGGACTCTGGAGCGCGCGGACAAAGAGGGAGGAGGAGGAGGAGGAGGAGGAGGAGGAGGAGGAGGACAAGAGGAGAAGGAAGCGGGCGCGATCTTCGCGAGGGGTTGCCGACATGGGCGTCGCGGCGCGCGGGCGCTGCCGTCGGGCCCCCCGGGGGATTTCCTCGCGGCGGCCACGCTCGCTGTCGCGAGTGCCCAGAGCCAGGCATACTCGAACCATTCGCATTCAGAGACATTCACACCAGACGTAGCAGCGCTCGCATTCATGCTTATATCTTCATTCGCACACCGCCGCATTCACATTCAGACTCCTTCGCGCTCAGACCCACCAGCGCCCAGTTTCTCGCAATTCGACTGATCGCATTCGGTCGTGATGCGTACCCCGCCACACAGTTCAGCACACCCTCATACGGTTCGTGGTCCCATAGGGAGCGCCGCCGAACAAGACAGTCACAATTGCGGTACTCACAAGTGCATATGGTCGAGTCTTTCGCCCGGCTAATTTTTGACCAAGGATGCTGGAGGGGTCGGCATTGGCCCGGGTTTGTGGCCAGTCGGCTGGGGGAGGGGGTATACTAGTCAGGAGCAGCGATCAACCCCTTCCCGAATAGGAGGAAGAGGGTTGGAGGAGGAAACGCCCTAAAACCCTAAACCACATTCGCCCCAGAGGGCTGGTGGGATGTGTACGACTCGACTAGGCTACGGACGCGGCGGGCGTTCGCCGCCGCTGCGGCCCCACAGTGTGTGTTCCGGGTTCCTGGCGATAGGAAAACGCTATCGGGGCTTTCGCCCCGCCCTAGGACAGTCAACAAACACCGTTCCAACATGAAAAGCCAGCCCCAGGAGGAGGAGGAGGAGGAGGAGGAGGAGGAGGCGGCCCGAGGAGGAGGAGGAGGAGGAGGAGGAGGAGGAGGAGGAGGAGGAGGCGGAGGAGGCGGAGGAGGAGGAGGAGGAGGAGGAGGAGGCGGAGTCGGGATCACGGGCTTGTTTCACAACGTCGACCCCCGGAGGTCTGGGCTTTTGCCCCCCGCCAACACGGGTGTGTGACCGCCACAAGTTGGCAACGCTACAAAATTAACGTGGCCATTTAGATTCGCGTCAGACGTGCACACCAAACGATGCGAAAAGGTAGGGCGGAAATTGCTGCCTCAGAACAGTCGGGCGGCCATGCATGCAAAATCCATATAGCGGAAACAGCGGCGGCAAAGTAGGGCGAAACTCGGCATCAAAGGAGGTTGAACATAGGGGCTGGAATTTCCGCCCTGCTTTCGAGCTCGCTTGAAATGCGGCGGATCCGAAGTCAGGGTCGCTATGAAATCTCACAAGGGGAGAATTTGGGCAGCATTCGGCCTCTGGGGGCCCTCGCTGGGCCTCCGGGCCGTCCAGAAAGCGGCCGGGGACGAGAAGCCGGTCATGGTCGACGTTGCGAAGAAGTCACGGCTTCGAAGTTCTGGGGAGGCCCGGGCCGGCGGGACGGGGGTGGGCGGCCAGGGTGGCTGACGTTGGCTGCGAGGGGAGGAGTACGGGCACGCCAGGAGAGGCCGGGCGCCGCGCATCCCCGCGGAGGCCAGGGAGGAGGTGGATGGGGGTCGGGGGGTCGGTACACAGTCGGGCCGAGGTATGAGGTCGAGGTCGACTCGGGAAGGGTGGCCTGGTGTTCGTCGTGTTCGTTGGATGTTCTTGTGCATCCTGGGGAGGGTAGCCTTGGATATTCTCTGTGTCTTGGCCGGTGGAAGGTCTCCTGCTCTTGAAGGATGGCCAAGGTCCGACTGTAAGGGGGTGAAGAAAGGGGCACCGCTGGGGCCCTACAGGGCTCCTTCAGGGTCCCTTTCCTGCAGCCCTCGATCACCCCCCCCTGTATGGACCCTCCCCTTTAACGACCACCCAAGGGGAAGGAAGTTCAAGGGCAACCTCAGTTTGGGGGGGGGGAGAGGCCCAGCGGGGAGCGCCCGCTCGTCGCCGGCAGGGGCCAGGGAGCCCGCCCCGCCCAGGAACGCGCGGCTTCGCTCTCGGAAGCACATCGTCCATCTGTCAGCGATGCATCGCCGATTCCATCCAGAGCCCGTCCCCCCGTATCGTTGCCGACAGGGGGGGCTCGACCCGGGTGGCTCTGCCGAGCAGGGTCGTTGCACGCGTTGCGGCGTGCGCCTGTGTGGCGACCACTGGGCATCTCTTTATTCGTTCCTGTTCTTCACGCTGCCGTCGAACTGTCTCGCACCGTGGTGGCAGCCGCGTTGTGTGAGTTCTTGTGGTCGTGCTCTCATCCTCCTCCTCCATAAATTATCTTTGCGAAGGACCCAACCATATGCAGCTGTAGGTACCGCAATTGTGAACATCTTCTTCCGTGAAGCTTCCGATGGGGCCACGAAACGCTGTACTGGCTGGGTGAAAATGCTAAATTGGATGTTTCGGGACGCGTGCGGACGGTGGCACCGGGGCCTTCGGTGGAGCTCCCAATGGGGCCACGAAACGCTGTACTGGACGAACGAAATGCCATACGCCAGAGCGCGTGGGCAAAAGAGGACCATGCCAACCAAGGCTCACCGCTTTGCGGGGGCGGCTGCACGTCGGCTGCCTCTTAATTCACACCGTGCGCTGCTTGAGGACAAGGGTTGAGAGGGGGAGGAGGAGGAGGAGGAGGAGGAGGAGGAGGAGGAGGAGGAGAGACACGCAACATCAATCACAAATCTGCGCCAGGCTGCTGGCTCACATACGCGCTGCATTATTGCCTCGTCCGAAGAATAATGCGGTGCGACAACTTTGTACAAGCACTGCACCCATGCATTTTTTGGCCGGCCTCGTGCTCGGGCACATGCGTCTGTAGCTGGCCGCGCGCTTCTGGGTTGGAAGGTGAGGCGGCGCAGAAAATCAAAGTCTGTCGCCCTGAATACTTTCCCATACCACAACAGCTGATGCCTCAGAAGTTGCACTGTGTAGCGCTGTTGGCCTGCTTGCAAGAGCACTTGTTCGTTAGATACTCTTGAAATGTATGCGTGAGGAATGTGCAGGATTCGACGTAGGCACCTCGCTTGGAAACCGTCCAGTCTTCTGCGTTCAGCTTTGTTGAGCCATGCCGAATTCAGCGAATACATGACCTTATTAGTCACCAGCGCTTGAAATACTTGACGCTTTCTGGTAGTACTGATTGCCGCATGCTTCCAGGCGCGGCTGCGTCTGCAGAACTCACCCCATGCGGCTCCTAACCTCTTTCCCAACTCCCCGCGCAGCTGGCCAGAGTTTGAAAGCGTGGCCCCGAGGTAGACCATTGTGTCTTTTGCTGGGATTTGCTCGCCAGAGGGCGTCAAGAGCGACATGTCGCAACGAACCGGCATGAGTTGAAATTTATCCCAATGTAGTTCCATGCCAACTCGTGCACATGCTTTAGAAATCGCGCCTAACAGACTTTGTAGATGGTGTGGATTGCGACCCACGAGCAAGGTGTCATCCGCGTGCAACAATATACTCAAGGACCCGTCTGCTACAGCTCGTCGTACTTCCGCGTCTCCGTGGTGTGTGGCGCTCCGCAGTACCATCGTCATTACCATAATGAATAAGAACGGCGAAAGTGGGCAACCTTGTGATATCCCAGATAATTGCTGTCGTTCTGATGACCGGTGTCGTCCATCCGCCACGCTGAATTTTCTGCCCTCGTAGATGTGGCCAATAATTGTAAGGACGCGCCGAGGGACTCCAAATTTGTGCAAAGCTTCCAGCAGCGCCTCGACGTTCAACGAGTCGAAGGCTTTCTTCCAATCCAAAGCGACAAATGCAATACCTCCTTGTTTGTCTGCGTAAGCCAAATCAATATACCGGCGAACAGCGTGTATAGCATCCGATGTCCCGCGCTCTCGTCGGAAACCAAACTGCGTTGGCGATAATTTGTCCTCTGCCCCTGCGTTTTGTAGACGCCGAAGAATAAGACTAGCTATGAGCTTGTACGCGGCGCAGAGTAGGCTGATAGGGCGGTAGTTGTCGCAGTTGTCGACGGCCCCTTTGTTTTATATATCGTTGAGATAATCGATTTCTTCCAATCGTCCGGCACGGCCTCCTCGTTCCAACATTTGTTTCACAGGTCTGTAATCCACTCCAGTCCGCCTGGGTCTGTAGCAATAGCCTTCCAGTACTCTGCTGGGATATCGTCAACACCAGATGCTTTGCCATGTTTGAGCTGCTTGATTGCTTTGCCAACCTCCTCTTTCGTAAAGTCTGCTTCCGAAACCGGCAATGGATCTCCAGGTGAGACGTCTAGAAGCTCTGCTGTCCGTACTTTCCACTGCACTTTCTCTAGGTACTCAGCCATTGTCTCTGCTCTTTGTGTGTTGTCCACTAACTCCCCACTCATATTTCTTAGCCTTCCTTGGCGTCGTGGCTTAGGCCGGCAATGCTTTTTCAGAGCGTCCCAGCTGCTTGTCGAAATTTGTTCATCAACCCAAACTGTTTTATCTTGCTTGCACGCGTTGCGCACCGCTTTCATCAATCTTCTCTCCTCGGTTATGTCGTTGGCCACTCGGGCCTCGGTACGGCGGCGAATTAGATCAAGAGTGCGTTGTGTAATCCATGGCTTGATGCTCTCCTCCTGGCGCGTCGGGAGCGCGCTGGCAGCAGTTTGCGTTGCTGTTTTTCCTCTTTCCCACATGTCTTGAATATCAGCCGGCGGCCCAGGAAACGATGAAATTGTTCCCATAAATTTGCTTACGTATGCCTGCAGTACTCGTGGGTCTTGCATGCCATTTCTGTTCGGCCGTCCCGTTTCCCGCGGTTTCTGTATGGAAGACTGTATAGCCATGTCTGCCACAACCAAATAATGGTCTGTGGCCAGGGCCGCTTCCCGATGACTTCGTAGCGCAACGACTTGATGCCGCAAATGTGCGTCACAT
Organism: Prorocentrum cordatum; assembly: GCA_963575745.1. Taxonomy (NCBI): domain Eukaryota; class Dinophyceae; order Prorocentrales; family Prorocentraceae; genus Prorocentrum; species Prorocentrum cordatum. The sequence goes on from CAUYUJ010000636.1 coordinate 428,403, forward strand.
AAGAGTAAGTCCAAAATGTTGTAGCTGTCTTCTGCTATGTCCCCCATTGGCAGGGCACCCGCTTCCATGAACGTGACTTTTTCTTCCAATGGCTGCGATATAAATGTATTTACAATTTGTAGGTCACCACTCGTGCAGAACTCCATCATCAGATCCCAGTTCGGCTGCTGTGCGCGACGTCCCCATCCAAACTCTCCCAAAACAGCGTCTTATCCTGGATCGGATTTCCCCACTCTGGCGTTGAAGTCGCCAATGATGAGTTTGCCAGCGGCGGCATTGCACGACCAGTATGTCGAATCCAACGCTGTGTAGAAATCGCGTCTTTCATGGAGCGGCTTGAGGTTGTGAGGCGCGTATCCGGTGATAATGGCCAGCGCCCCCATGCCAGTTCTGATCTTTAGCCAAGCCATCCTGCCTGATATTTGTTTATATGCTTTGACTCTTCGTCGGCTTGCTGGTGAAATGATGTATCCAACGCCTGTCCAAGTACGCTCATTTGTGTCTTCGCCGGACAGGATAATCTTGTACCCGTCGACCTCGTAAACTTCTGCTTTTGCGCGGCGGGTTTCTTGTAGAGCTAAAATGCCAATGCCACGCTTGTCCATATGCGATATAATTTCAATAGTTTTCGTATCAGTAAGTCCTCGAACGTTCCATGACGCCACTTTGATTGCAGTCGTGTCGTTGCTGGGAGGGGGAGGGGGAAGGGGAGGGGGAGGGGGAGGGCAGTCCTGATGCAGCTGTTCGTCAACATCCGTAATATCAGTGTCTGTTTGATTACCAAATCCGGTGGACTTCGTTCTTGGGATACTTCTGGTTCTGGTAACTTTGCCCTCTTCCAAATTTGATGTTTCGGGGCGCATAAGGACGGTAGCTTTGGGGCCTTCGGTGGAGCTCCCTATGGGGCCACGAAACGCTGCACTGGGTGGGCGAAAATGCAAAATTGGATGTTTCGGGGCGCTTGCGGGCGGTGGTACTGGGGCCTTCGGTGGAGCTCCCCATGGGACCACGAAACGCTGTACTGGGTGGGCAAATTGCCAAATTTGATGTTCCGGGGCGCATGCGGACGGTGGCAGTGGAGCCTTCGGTGGAGCTTCCTATGGTGCCCTGAAACGCCGCACTGGGTGGGCGAAAATGCAAAATTGGATGTTTCGGGACGCATGCGGACGGTGGCACTGGGGCCTTCGGTGAAGCTCCCGATGGGGCCACGAAACGCTGTGGCGGGTGAGGAAAATGGCAAATTGGATGTTTCGGGGCGCATGCGGACGGTGGCATTGGGGCCTTCGGTGGAGCTCCCTATGGGGTCACGAAACGCTGTACTGGGTGGGTGAAATTGCCAAATTGGATGTTTCGGGACGCGTGCGGACGGTGGCGCTGGGGCCTTCGGTGGGGCTCCCTATGGGACCACGAACGCTGCACTGGGTATGTGAAAATGTTACAGTTGATGTTTCGGGACGCATGCGGACGGTGGCACTGGGGACTTCGGTGGAGCTCCCCATGGGGCCACGAAGCGCTGTACTGGGTGGGTGAAAATACCAAATTTGATGCTTCGGGGCGCATGCGGACGGTGGCACTGGGGCCTTCGGTGGAGCTCCCTATGGGGCCATGAAGCGCTATACTGGGTGGGTGAAAATACAAAATTGGATGTTTCGGGACGCGTGCGGACGGTGGCACTGGGGCATTCGGTGGAGCTCCCTATGGGGCCACGAAACGTCGTACTAGGTGGGTGAAAATGCAAATGTTGATGTTTCGGTTGTACTGGGTGGGTGAAACGCAGGGAGGAGGAAGGAGGGGGAGGAGGGGGAGGAGGAGGGAGGGAGGGAGTGAGGAACGCGGGGCGCTGTCTCTTCAAAACGAGGACCCAACACCACAGGATGGTTGGGAAAAAATCCCCCCGTATCGTTGCCACTCCCCATGCCCTCCCACCTGCCCTGGCGCAGAGTAGCGTCAGCCGCGCCCTGGCG